>JAIFZK010000005.1:21180000-21300000 GCA_027481765.1 Tenualosa thibaudeaui
TTGTTTACAGACACAGGGTGAGCCGCTTAAACGGACTCCCAAATCTCTGGGTTAATGCTCAAACGGACAGATTTTGCTGGGCCCGTCCCCCAGAGGGAGGCACCCGTCCCTCATCCCCTTGTGTCTTGCTCAATTAAGATTAGAATTAATTGAGATTTCTCAATTTAGATTATTGGAGATTAAACTAGTCTTTTTTTTGCCTTTCCTCCCCTTCAACCCCTCGGAATCCTAGAGATCTCTTGTCCAGTCTAAACATCCACACGTATCAAGGTGATTTGTTCCATAATGGGAATCATCTTATGGACAATTAGAGGAACGGACGTGGAGAGGAACGGCAGGAGATGGCAGAGTAGGGTGTTGGTAAGTGCTAAAGCTGTACTGATGCCACTTTATGTGATCAGGATCTACCCTGATCCAGCCCATATGGCCAGGACAATAAATATTAGCACAGGCTTTTAAAGTATCTTTTTACTTGCTGTTTAAGTATCTTTTTATTTTGTTTGATTTAAACACATCTGCCTTCATAAATTCTTTTCTTTTTTATTTATTTATATATTTATTTTTAAAAAGTTTCATTGGCTTGTTGGCACTTGTTGGCAATTTGAAACCTATTTTCCTTAGGCAGCTTACTTTCAAAAATGCCATAACAGACATTACTTCACACTCTAAATCAAAATATATCCATTTAACCTGGCCACTGCTTTTGACAGGGTTGTTTCAGCAGCATTTTTCAGCAGCATATTTGCAAACTGCATTAACCCTAAAGAACCCCTCTGTCCCACACCTTGTTCAAATTAGATTCATTAGATTCACAAACATAGAACACAGGCACAGTGCATCTACATAGATCTACACAGACCAATCAAATCTTTCCTGATTAACATAATAATGAATGAAAAACTTTTCCAGAATAACAACAAAGGCATTGCACAGCATTTGGGGGAAGTGTGGCACATACCGCCCTTGAGGCAAAACACCTGCAAAAGCACTGGCCCCAAAACTACAGTCACTGACGTCAACGTGTCATGCAAAAAACCATAACAACAGCCAAGTTCACGTTCAAAAAACCACTAATTGCACTAAATGCATTTCTAAAGCGACACAGTAGATGGACTTGAAGAGCAGCAGTGCTGGAATAGTGAGAAACAGGGAAGACGGCAACAAAGAAAACAAATACAGCTTTTAATCAGGTCGAATCTCGACTATCAAAACGGCCACATATATATATATATATATATATATATATATATATATATATATATAGCGGGGAGAGGAGAGGAGAAGAAGAATGCAGGGAGAAAGAAAGAAAGAAAGAGAGAGAATGGAACTTTTTAAGTAACATTCCTTTTACAAATGCATAAATACAGGGTCAAGAAATACACAGTAAAAACTCTTCTTTCTCAAGAAAATGTAACTTCTGAGGAGTCTATATCGTCGAATTCTCTGTTGATTGTGAAATATATATATATATATAAAACGTTAACTCTACTTGAGTGAGTAGCCATTAGATTAATGGCTACTGTAGTCTCTTTGTTTGACTGAAACTGGATTAATGGGGAAATAAGACTATTTGACCAGAGCGGTGATTTAATGTGAGGGTTTAGGGCTAGACCTGGCGCCTGATGAAGAAATCCTCTCGTGCCAAAAAAAAGGACATTAAGCAGGGGACACAAAGGGATGAGTAATGAGCTTAGGTTCTTCAATCAAGTAAATTACACCAACATGAGAGATGCACAAAAAAATGGAGTTTAAAGAGCACCAAAAAAGGGTATGGGCTGAACGTATAGTTTCCTCTCGTTTTTGTCCCGAGTCCCGTTCACGTGCAGGACAGAAAAACAAGAGAGCGACTGCAAATTAGCCGAAACAACATACGACCGGCTCAGCTAAAGAGAACGAAAACAAAAGAAAAGAAGAAAAAAGAGAAACAGCAGAAGCAGCTGGCATGCTGCACCCATACCCCCCCCCCCCCCGCCCCTTCCTACTGTCTCTCACCACCAAACACTATCCTCTCCACTTCAAACTCCCACCACAACCCGTCCGCTGCGGAGCTCTTGACTTGGCGATTCCAGACGTGTCTTACCTGCCTGTCCGGGGCCAAGGTTGATGTCGGCACAGGACTGGCCCTCGGGCATGCCGTGCTGCCGAGTGTTGTGCAGGTTGGTGATGATCGTTGAGAGGTCACTGTCACGACTGGAACGTCCACAGGAGGAGTAGATGAAGAAGTGAGCGGAGAGAGGAGAGGAGAGGAGAAGAAGAATGCAGGGAGAAAGAAAGACAGAGAGAGAGAGAATGGAACTTTTTAAGTAACATTCCTTTTACAAATGCATACAGGATCAAGAAATACACAGTAAAAACTCTTCTTTCTCAAGAAAATATAACTTCTGAGGAGTCTATATTGTCTACAGAATTCTCTGTTGACTGTGAAATTCTGACACTAATAACTTGTATTAATAGCTTGTCTGACACAAATCCAGACAAAATACCTCAACTTATGTTGAGTTTCAAGCTGATTGCAACAACATTGCTTTCCATATGTTCTCTTCTGCTACTGTTAATAAAGCATTAAGCATTAAAGACCTGAAAATGAAAAGCCTCATCTCTCTTTCCACTACTGAGTTGCCACATTACCACAGACAAATACATAGAACAACATTGCAAGCACACACACATGACATATATACACACACAAACACACACACACAAAGCAAACACTTACATAAGTGACAGACTCATGGAAATGCTAACAAAATTTTACCTGTAGCACACTACCGAGAATCATAGCCGATACGCATCTTTCCGCAGTAGAGAGAGTGTGTTTAACTCTCATTAAGGAGTCACTGCCAGTGTGCCTATTGTCTTTGGGATTTAAAGTGTGTAACAGGCAATGACAGACTCCTGCATCAAGCAATTTTCAGTCTCATCCTGTCTCATCTTCCATCTTAAGATGCTCTAATCAACACATTCAGGACTCATAAGAAGTTTATGAGCTTAAAACAAAGTGATTATCGTTTTCAACCACCACTCCTAAAATCAACTAGGGAGTGGGGAAATGCAAAAGACAAGCTGGGATGAGTATGATCCTCAGTTATGCCAGCCTATCTTTAATGACAACTAATTGCTCTTGAGCACGATTGCTGAAGTCGTGCCAGACTCTCTGCTGCATGGCTCTGTGACATTGTCTAAGAAGGCCTAACCAGATGGAGCCATTTACATTACATGAACAAGACACAAAGTCTTTTTTTAACCTGAAGAAATTCTGATTCAGTGCTTTACTTTTTCTCACAGAATATTTTATGATCAAGTCAGTAACTTTATCCTGTATATCATTAGCAATCAAGTACTTTATAAAAGCCACAAAACATGTACAAGCTAATGTTATTGTGGCTAATAAACTTCCTATCCTATTCTCCTTCCATACTGGAAGCCTGTGGTATACCTAGCATGGAGAAGTGAATGTGAAGATCCAGGAGGTGTCCCCCTGAGAGCGAAGCTGAGCGCCTGAGTGGGAGAGCCTCTCGCTGGGCCTGAATCGCTGGGCTGGCACCCTGCCCAACCAACCTGATCCTGGATCACAGAGATCGGCCACGCCAGCAACAACTCGCTCACACTCACCCCCCTGCCCTTCAGTACACACTGTGAGCGGCCCTTCACCCAGAGCCAGATTAGAACGGGATGTGCCCATTCTGTACCCTCCCTTTTTCTTCTCTCTCTCCCTCTCTCTCTCTCTCTTTTTCTCCCCTGCCTTACCTCGAAGCCAGACACATACACACACACACACACAACTCTCACCCATCCTCTTCATCAGCTGGCTCATTAGTTCCTGCCGTGTGTATGGAGACTGAACTGGGGAAGTGTGTCATGAGGGCATTTCATCAAAATCTGATTAGGGCTCTGATCTCCTTAAAGAGAATAATGATGGAAAATAAGTGATTAGCACATTGGGAATATCTGATGTGTGTGAGGTGAAGCAGCAAGGCTGGCTGCCCACAAGGCAATGTGCTGTACGTTTAGTTTTTTGTTTGTTTCGTTTTTTTTTTTGTGGAACTATCGGCGGGAACACCAGTGGCTGTCCGTATGGCCAGCCCATTTCCCGATAGCGGTTGTTCTGGAGCGGCGGCCGAGCGTCTCTCCGCCGAGCTGCGGTAGGCGAAATGCTAGTGTTTGCCTCGTGCAGATTACAGGCTGCAGCTTTCTAATGGAAGCCTGTCAGCTTGCGAGACTGGATGTTTTTTTTTTTTCTCTTCACAACCATATGGGATGCACACACACACACACACACACAGGGGACCCATTTTCTCAGCCCAGAAGTGGTTCTCCGTCATTTGTCAATCAGAGAAGAGCCACAGCGCTGGCTCAAAGCTAGGCCTGGCTTCACTGCCACACACATTGAGCTGGTTAGCAACGCTACCCAATCTCAGTGCACAGTGCCAGTCTGTAGCCTGCGTCACAAAATACTGCCTATTGTACCCAGGCAGTGATATTTCATTACCATAATACTTTCACAGAATGTCATTATGTTTTCATTGATAATACTCACAAAAAATAATAATGCAAGACTAATCCTTGTGCGGCTTCAACTATAAATTAGGCACAGACTGATTAAATAAATTGATTGAGTTGTTTCTACAAACAGCTCTTTTATCGACCGACACAATACACCAAGTTTCACTACCTCGTCTGTAGAATCACAATTTTGTCTGATGCTAAAGAACAGACCGATTTGTTATGCTAAATATCTCCGATGGAGACAATTTTCATTTGGTGCTTGCATGCTCCAAAGTCAATGAAAATAATGACACAGATGAGAATATCTGATTACGGGTAAAACAAATCCAACCTCTCTATCATGGTCCAATATCCTGACAGGACAACCAAACACAATGAGACAAAAACAAAAACTTAAATGATAAATGAATTATAAATGATGTGGCTGGATTCACATGAGCTTCCTTCAGCCAAACTTTCCATCAAATTCAGTTAATTACACTCGAGAAGGAGGCTTGGTCATTTGGAGGGTTTCCAATGATGGTTAACCATACAGAGCACAACCTTCACCCTCAGAGAAGCTAGCCCTAAACCAAGTCCATTTAGACACATGGTGCCAGCGGCAGCCATTTTGCCCTCTTTCACTCCCATCCAAGCCCCTGACTAGTGCACCAATCTGCCATAATAATGCCATCCTGGACTGCTTATTATGATCCCCAGCTCCAGTATCCGAGGTAAGCCCTGATGAGCAAGGACATTGTTAGCAAGGTAATTAGCACACTTTTTCCTCCAGCTGTCCCGGTGACTGCCGCTAACAAGCGCTACCCCGATGGGACCGGCCAAGGTCATAATCTGCGTCAGGGCGCTCGTCGTAAGACCCAGCCGCCTGAGTCAGCGCGGCCCTCTTATCGCACCGCGCACAGGAGACAATCGCCATAATCTCACCCCCTTCCCCCTGCCCCGCCTCCTCCTTTACTGGTCAATAACCTGCCTCTCATCCCCATCGACCACAGCGCAGTGGTCAGTGACCCAGAAATGACCCACCCTTGCAAACCAACGCCTCAACCCCCCAACCGAGGGCCATAACAGACTGGAAAACTCTGTATGAGGGGGGCTGGTCTGGGTGGACATGAAGGTTTATGCAGCCTCAGTTTCGCAAGACACAGCTACAAAGAAAAGACGTTTTATGTTTTTGGGGAGACTAGGATGTTAAGAAATGAATATTTCATACATATCCTGTATATATTAGCTCAGCATAATAAACATACTATGTTTAGATCTAAAAACAAAAAAAATATGCTATGTTCACGTTTAGAAATTCACAGTCAGTTGAGAGGAGACTTTAGCGGCTGTGGCAGTCACCCACCAAGGGTGCCAGGAGTGGGCAGTGACAGTGCCAGGCGTGACTGCTCCAGTGCCACTACCAGCCTGTCTGTCTGTCGACACACAGGAGGAGAGAGGGCATCCTGCCCTTCTCAAACACTCGCCCACTGCAGCCTCTGCCACCGCCTTCTTCTTACGGCATGTCAGAGCTATACGGCACAATGCCACAATTTAGTTTTTATTTTTATTATTATTAGTTTTAACATTGTGTTTGTAGAATGGTTATAAAAAATATTGTTCAAGGGTGTAAATTAGATAAAATCACACCATCCCAGGGCTGAGGTTTAAAAAATAAAAAAAATAGCAGGGGAACTAGCAGAGTTTAAAATACCCCCAGAAAAGACCACAGAAAGGAGGCTGAGGGAGGAAAAAAAACAGTTGTGTTTCTGGTGCCAAAAACAATATGGCCTCCTGCATTAACAGCTGTCTGCAGCCGCTACATATCCCACAAACACTGTATGCTGTGAAAAGCACTCACAGCTGCTCCTGGTCTGCCCGCTCACGCTGCAGACATAGGGGTGTGTGTGTGTGTGTGTGTGTGTGTGTGTGTGTGTGTGTGCGTGTGTGTGTGTGTGGAGGGGGGTTACAGTTTCGGTGTAGTGCCAAGGCGGATGCATGCGAACCCCATGAGAGGCCCCCCACACCTGCACACACAGTTCCCCTCAGCTCTCCCACCTCGTGCCGTGTCAAGACTGAAACTCGGTTTGCAAGGACGATGTGAAAGAAAGAAAACACAACCCCCCCCACCACACACACACACACACACCAACCCCCTAGGCCATCACACAACACTACCCTTCCTGTATGTACACCCTTTAAACATGGCAAAGGGTTCACAGGGACATTGTGTGTGGCGCTGAGACAGGTGTGTTGTGTGTGTGTGTGTGTGTATGTGTGGTGGGAGTCACGGGGTGTTGGGTGCCAGTGTCACCGATACCACCGACCGCACGCAAGGGCCTAGGCCCAGAGTCTGATTTCGCCCATGGTGACAACACCCCCCATCCCTGCACTAACTCCCCCACCCCCCAACCCCACCCCATTGCCCACCCTGCTCTTGCAACATGGGAAGGCTGGAGACTCTTTGGCACCGGATATGGAGGTCACAGTAAGTGCTGGCAGACCGGGCACTCTGACAGCGAGGCAGCCACAGTCACTGCGGCGCCACTGATGACCTCGTGCCCACCGGGCAGTGCAGGGGGAGGGCGGGGTGGTGCAGGGGGTTTAGGTTCAGGGAGGGACAACGTGATGCCAGTCAGATATGCTGAGATGCCAGTGTGTCAATAAAGAGGATACTGGCAAGCTAGCTAGCCTCAGACACCACTAAATATCATTGCAATGTGAGCGAATCGACAGAAGTATTGAGAACCGCAGTGTTAATTTGTAGCCTTCAGTGAAGGCAATGCTACACTAATTACATGTAAGTGTAATTCATGGGATTTATGCGAAAAAAAAATGGTTGGTTGTGCCTTTTATTCTATTTAGGAATTTTGATACTTTTGTGAAAATACCCACTGGGCAAAATCAAGACCAAAAAAAAATAATAATAATAAAAAAAAGTTGAAAAACTAAATAAATATTTTTTTTTTTGACTACTTTTTTCTCTTTCCTTCTGGTTCCTAAACAAAAGCATGTGTTGTTATGCAGCTCACATTCGCACGGAGAGGCAGCCTGCAACGGAGGCCTAGGCAAGCAAAAGAGAGTAATAAATAAATACAGAAATAGATACATAAATAAATAAGAGCCGAGCCTGTTCTCCTGGGCTTTCCTGTTGTTCCTGCCTTATAAAAGCTGATGTGAGGTCGATAAGCCTGCAAGAGCCGGAGAGAGAGAGAGCAAAAAAAAACAAGGGCAAACACCCCCCTTCCCAAACACACACATACACACACACACACACACACACACACACACACACACACACACATAGATATATACAGAAAAAGGCCTTGCCATGTTGAATGTTCTCCAGGATTTTTCGCTGGGCTCTAGAGGGTGGTCGGACTTGCACGATTGCATGTGGTTGGGCTTGCGAGTCTGGATGTGGTCAGACTTGCATGTTTGGATATGGTGGGACTTGCGCATTTGGATGTGGTGGGACTTGTGCATCTGGATACTCTGACGGAGTGTGCATTAAGACATCAGCAGTGGGATAGCCCTCACAAGTGGAAGTGGGACTAATCATATTGATTGTCGTATGGAGCTGAATGGTCTCTAAACCATGTGAAGAAAAACACGGCCACCCAACCAGAACCTAATCTATTCGCTTCATCTACATATACCCTAATGGGCAATGGATCATTTCAATCATACACACTCACACACACACACATAGACACACTAAACTAAACTATCGGTAAAACGTCAGTAAAAAGTCTGACTAATGTTTCAGACAGAGAGAGACACACAACTTCGGCACTGTGTTATTAAAAAAGATCAAAGCCAAACGGCGGATGCATATTGAGAACTACAGCTCCCTCCTCCACCCGCCCCAAACCCCTGTGGGCTACTCACTGAGAAGAGACCCCGTTTCCTCTCCCCCTGCCCAGAGCCAGTGGGGTTGGAGCCTTCATTATCTGGCCAGAGTACTGCGCCTCCCATAAGCTGGGCCCGCCAGGCAAGTGGCTGGGACCACAGTGAGCCCTGTGGTGCTCAAGCGCCGTAAGATACATCGATGTCTGTCGGTACAAACCAAGACCAAGCACATGAACGTGAGGATCAGGGTGGATTGTCTAGGTTTTTTTTTCTTCTGATTTTTTTTTTTTTGTCTTTGTCTTTGTGTCTCTTATTTCCAGAGATGACTCTAATGAATACTGCAGATCGTGCAGATCTAGGGACCTTAAGGCAGCACTGTAGATGCTCTGAAAAATTAATCGTTCCTTAGAAGCAAAAAAAAAAAGACAGACTCCCTCCAGGAAATCTTTTGCATTTTGCTCTGGTACTCTTTCTAGCAATGTGTATGCAAAGAAATAGTAAAAGTTCCACATAGGCTCTCTCCTTCCAAGACCAAAAGGAACATTCAAACAAGGCCTACTTCAGCACCTTTACTGGTTTCCAAAATACAGCCAGTCTTGACTGCCAAACAAATATACTGAAGATAATGACTATTACATCTGCAGCCTTTCCACAGCAACAAAACCTCAAAGATGGAGAACACCCACAAAACATGTTGGACACGATGGAGTTTGCTTCTAATTGGCTGGTTCTACATTTTCTTTTTAAAAAGTTATTTGCTATTGCGTAACAACTTGCTTTGACCTTTGCTTCTACCCACACATGCACAAATACACAAAGTAAAAAAAATAGTCTTTCTTGAAGTTTTAGGATTAGGTTAGGGTTGAAACGGATTCAACCTGCTAAAAGATGTCCTCTCCTTCTACCAAGCTTCACATGCTTTAGACTTGAGACACACACTCATTAAGTATGTCCTTGCTTTAGCCTATGGAATACCTAAAGTTTGAAAGTCTTACCAGACGACAGGCAGGTGACGATGAGAAGTGGCAAAAGTTTGAGAGTCTGTATGTTATAGGCTTGGCTCAGACAGCTCCCCACCTCTCTGGCTTCACTCAACCCTTCAACACAGTTGCAGCAGTGAACTGAGACACCTCTCAGCAGCAGGAAGAACTTTTCTTGAGCGTGTTAAGTTTGAGAATGCCCTGCAGGACTAGGTCTGCCCAAACAAGTTGGATGCAGTTGTCGGCACCTCAGAGGGAGCGAGGCCATGCTCACTCCTCCCACGCCAGACTAATAATCTACTTAGACTCAAATAATCTGCAGGTAAATAACTACATTTTAAAATAATTCTTAAAAAAATTGTTTTTGCAGTTTCGGACCAATGCTAAGTATACCATGACTTTAGAGGGCATATTCAGTACCTTGCATTACATGTGAGCCAAAAGCTGCATTCAATCGGGTGCTGGAAATTAATTTCACATTTATTCAAAGGGATTTTCTATTCTTTTCAGCCACTGTGCACTAAGTCTCAGGGATGCCCTCTACCAGCAGATACACCTGTTCACCTAATCCAAATGTTCAGTACTTTTCCACCTGAGCCCAAGTCTCTGAGTACTGTGGTCTGCGTTACCTGTGACCTGAGATGCCTCACCTTAATTCCCTCAAGTAAACATATAGCCGCTTGTAGATTAAGTCTTGAGACAAGCTTTAGCAGTGAAATTGATGTTAACATATGCCATTGACTGTGGAGTATTTACAATCACATGTATCTGGCTAAGGAATTGATGAAGAATTAAGCCAATCTAGGTAAAAAACACTGATATCTGAACAGAAATACCTTTCCTGGTGCACGTATTTCCACGTGCATTTTTATCTCTTGGTTATCTCGGATGGTCGGTGATGAAGCGGTGCTCTCCTCTAGCCTCCTCTGACTTACGAGCGCCCAGCTCGCTGACACGTCCGTACTCCCCTGTTCCAGATGTGCAATCCTTGCGATAAAAGGAGCATTAATCACAGAGTGGGGGGAAAAGACGTTCTGCTCCACGCACTCACCACGCCATAACGTTTCCATAAAGCGTGTGCTCATTCAAACACCCCTACGTGAGCTGCGCGCACAGATCGGGTGGGCCCTGGGAGCAATAATCGCCTACAAAGCCGATGGCCAATAACGTTAATCAAGTTAAAAGATATAGGGGTGTTCTTAAAGATGACAAGGTCCAAAGATCTGTCTCACAGCAGGGGCAGGATATCCTATTATGGTCTACTATAGCACACGGCTGAAGAGGTATACACCTGTCCTATGATACTGTGTATCCACACGCGCCATTTTAAAGCCGATGTATAAACCTAAGTCTCTGGCTACTCAGGTAGTGCGTTTGCACATGGTTTGCTTTTGAACTGAGTGATTATACAATAGCGGGCGAGCTATGACGGCTCTTTCACCGTAGCGTAAACATAAACAGCCTTAAATAATATGAAGGGACACGGTGACGATGACGATAATCACAGCCATTGCTCCTATCATCCTCCAATATGAATCTATAAGGGGCAAATACACTCACACACAAAAACCTCCTTGCCATCCTTCACCAAATACACTCACACACAAAAACCTGCCCGCCATCCTTCACCATCCATTGGCCAAATCCAATTTGTTAAGACCCCTCTACAACTCACTTACCGGGGCTGCGTTCGATGGAAATTGAATTTCATAGATTGAACAACCCATTATCTCTTTCGGTCAGAGCCGCATTTGTGCAAAGTGAAGGGAAGGGAAGGAGGTGGGCAAGGAGAGCATCTCCCCCCCACCCCCCCCAGTGGAACGGAGACGGGCAGTCGGCTCCTCTCTGTCCGCCGCCTTTTAAAGGGTAAAAGCCCTCCATATTAGTCATAAGTGTTCTTTAAATTCATTATCATCTTAACGCATGGGTGGCAGAAGTGTTGGTGGGAGGCGGGCCAGGGGAGGACCTCTCTAACAAGGTTAGCCAGACCTTTTTAATGCGCTATGGCTCATGTACTGTCCACAGTGTCGCACAACTCAAGAAGACCAGGGATCAGAGAGCCTGACCAGCATACTGACGCACTGTGGCAATGTTACAACTGGTGCAGTCTGACCACTGCTGCTTCAAAAGGAGAGGTCAAATGGTCTTGCAAAGTTAAGGAATTATTTGTGCTGGAACACAAATGTTGAAGGAGTGAAAATAATGAAAAATTTTCAAGATTCAAACAGTAATGAAAATTTCTAATGTGCACACACACACACACACAATCTCTCTCCTCTTCTCTCTTTTATCTTGACTGGAATACAAATTTTGGGGGCATTCTGCAAATGTCTGGGCCTTTTTCAGATTCATCTGATTCCATGAGAGAGACCCCTAACCCTATTAAAATGCAGAGAGTATGACATCAGAGGGAAACAGCGCAATCTTCATTTTCGGATGGCTGGGTTTTTGTCGTAATGGGATGACCTCGAGACGACCTCCCCGGCTTTGGCAGTGCATGTGTGTGTGAGACTGTGTGTGAGTGTGTCTATGTGTTTGTGTGTGTGTAAGTATGTCTGTGTGTGTGTGCGTACATGCATGCATAAGTGTGTGTGTGTGTGTGTGTGTGTGTGTGTGTGTGTGTGTATGTATGTGTGTGTGTGTGTGTGTGTGTGTGTGTGTGTGAGTGTATGTATCTGCAATTACAGGCCGTCCATTCAGTGACATCCCCGCAGCTCTATGTAATGACCTTAATTTAAGGCAACAGCTTAACACCAAACGGCCACGACCCAAAGCCTCTTAGGCCCCTTCCGCTGTACCTACCTCTAACAGTACTCATTTATCCCTCAGGGAGTACACACACACACGCACACACACACACACACACACACACACACACACACACACACAGTCCTGAGTCTATACATGTCATAGTTCACTAAAGACACACAAGCAAAATCACACTGTTGTCAATAATGAAGGGCTGCCAGTGCATAAAAGTGACACTTCCCATGTAAACACCAACAGCCTATTGAATGTATAGATTAAAACATGGGACCAGTGGACAGCTCAAACTGTGTCATTTTTTTTCCTTAACATTTTTTCTTAACATTGTTGTAAGAACATAAAAAATATTAAGACCACATTATGGATGCGCTATTCACAATTACACAGTTCTTTGGCAAATGTTGGTAAGAGTTTTTGAAAACTGTTGTAAATTCATATGTTTCCATTTCTATGCCTCTACGGTTCATAAAATCATATCCTTGCATACAGAGAATAAAATAATATTTTGGCTAAAGTGATAGAAACATGAAAAAATTCAGTGCTACTACAAAAATACTACATTATTATAACACTATAACTCAGGACTTTGTTTTGAAGAAAATTGATAATAAACTTAGTCACGCTGCATTTAGCCCTGGCTGAAAATGTAATCATATTTATCAGTTGAGTTCCACAGCCCTTCCCACAGCATTCCACAGCCTAGACCAATACGCCGGGGTTGTGCTAGCCCTGCATGAAGTAGAAATGGCCCTCATCCGCCAATACTTTCAACCAAGCCACATAAATAATGACTGAGGGACCATTTCCTTTTTCCTCTGCAGCGCCACGAGCAACCCCGGGCTTCCTGGAAACCTATCACAGACCCATCCAGAGCTGCTCTCCCACCCTCTCCACCTGACACTCACCACCACAACAGCTGGGTTGCTCTGACAGCACTCCCCTCACACAGAGGCGTACTGAAGACTAAAGCTATGAAGGTGCATCGCACTGACAGAGACCCGGCCCACAGAAACCTGCAAGAGGTGGAGTGCACCTGCAATATCCCAAACAACATCTAAAGCTCTGCGCTGTTATGACAGATCAGCGTTCTTTTAATAACACATCCTCACCATGGCTAAGTACTTTAGTTAGCTGCGTGTGAGGACAGGTGGCTTGACCACCTTCACCTCTACATCTCAGAAGCAAAATAGCCTAGGCTAAGAGGTTATTACCTGTAGAATGCTCTGATAAATAGCAAGTCTATGGAAATCATGTTCCTTACACTGACCATATGTTACATAATTAACATATTCATTGGGCAATTCTGACCTTTAATTAGTCTATTTATTCAGTTCAGCATATATATATATATATATATATATATATATATATATATATATATTCAATTTTTTTCCCCAAATGTCACTGATTAAATTAGAAGATGCTGAAAAATAGCTATTTTGTGCTTTTCACCTGAGAACAGCCACAATGCAATTCATATTCCTGTGCACGGGTCCTCGAGCACAGTTTTGAAATTACAGTCTTTCACATGGGGATCCCATATACAGTAGGTACACACATGGTGATAAATTGAAACCTCAAAGCCTGTGATTAATTTCCACACAGGCCTACCACATTCATTAAACAGTAATTATCAGGATATATTCAGGGCAGGGATTGGACTTCAAAACTTGAGGAATCCAATTACTTATTTCCACAGGCCCAAACACAAGCTATACATTTCACTGTGTGTGTGTGTGTGTGTGTGTGTGTGTGTGTGTGTGTGTGTGTGTGTGTGTGTGTGTGTGTGTGTGTGTGTGTGTGTGTGTGTGTGTGTGTGCATGTGTGTGTGTGTTTCCCTCATATTAACCACATGAAGCATGCAGTGGGAAGCTACCCCACCGAGGCCCCAGCTAAGGGTTAAGAGTCTTCTCTGTTTAGAGATGCATGTAAGTAATCTGGCTTGAGGGTTGGGTGAAAGCTTCTGGAGGAACAGACACTATCTGTTGCTCTTTTATTAGTGAGCTGCTTGCATGTCTATGTATACCGCCTTCCATATCAAGACTACTGCTCCTGCACAAGGAAGCGCAAGCTGGGTGTGTATTTTAGCAAATATGAGTGTGTGTTTCGGTGTGTGTGTGTGTTTGTGTGTAGGAGTATGAGTATGTTTCTCTCAGTGTATGCACCTACACGTGAATGTGTGTGAAGAAAGGGAGATAGAGGGAGAGATAGACAAAGATAAAGAGAGAGAGAGAGGAGGGGAGAGAGAGAGAGAGAGAGGGAGAAAGTCCCGTGCTTGTGAGCTCACCACAGGAGCTCGCCATGGCGACACCCCCAGGGCATCATAAATCCCCTTTAACGACACTCTGATGTCTGCCGCCACTGGCCGCTACCGACCCTTCACTGTGGGCCGGGCGTGGCACAGCTGACCCCAATAAAAAAGCGGCAGGGGCAAGGGTGGGGAGGTGGTTTGTGTGTGTGGCAGTGTGTGTGTGTGTGTGTGTGTGTGTATGTTGGGGGGGGGATGAAAGCGAGCCACATCCTTGTTTGATCTAAGCTTCACTCCCTCAGCTAGTGTGTGTGTGTGTGAGAGGATGTGTGTCTTTGTGTTGTGTGTTTGTGTGTGTGTATGTGTGCCTCATCTTGGACGCTTTGTTTGTTTGGCTGTTTTGAGTGTTTTATTACATGAGAGCTATGTGAACTATGTGAGGAAGATACACATGGCTTTTTTGGTGTACTACAAACCTGGCATGTCTATGGAAGAGTGTGTATATGTATGTGTGTGTGTGTGTGTGTGTGTGTGTGTGTGTGTGTGTGTGTGTGTGTGTGTGAGTGTGTGTGCATCTATGTGTGGGTGCTACATGCGTGTATGTATGTAGGTGGTGTGTGTGTGTGCTCGTATGAGAGTGTGTGTAAGTGCGTGTGTTTCTCAGTATTTAACTCAATTATAATCATGTGTGATGGTTGAGTCAGAATGGGGTTGAATTGGAGTATCAATTCAAAAGCACAAACAGAAGCAGGGACCAATACACACACACACACACACACACACACACACACACAAAGACTCACCTCTTTCTCATGATACTGTAGTGCAGGTCATCCTCCTGTTTGATGTCGGCATGATCTCCACTGGCACGCTCGCTCCCCTCGCTGTCGTCGCTGCTGAAGATGGAGGCCAACTCCTTCTTGGGGATACGGGTCGGGGGGAGGGGGACGGTACGCTTCTCTGCCAAGCGCCCACGGTTCTGCAAAACCACAGGGAAGAGAGACACGCAGGTCTTAAAAATGCAGGCCAACAGCAGTTGCAACATACAGAGCCAACCAAACCACACACACACACACACTTGTACGGATACAGACAATACACGCATCAACACATACACACACATACGCATACACACGCAAAATTACACACACACATACACACACACACACACACACACACACACACACACACTCCACATACACATAAATACACAAAAAAGCACCAAACAATCCTGACAGGCTGACTAATGGTGACGTAAGTACAATAACGTGTCTAATCCATCACAAACATGGATCAATGCTATTGTCGCCTTTGGGGCAATAAAAGACATTTATTCAGCATTACAAACAAGCATTTCAGTGGGAAAACACATTTACATCAATCCCCCCTGCAAGAGCCAAGAGACAGTCACCTCCAACTCCAACACACTCCATAATACACAGCATAGATTAAAAAAGGCTTTTTTTAATATCAAAAATCAAAAATCTTATCATATCATCAATCATATCATTATTTTTTTTTTTGCCAATGAAACTCGGGTAATAACTTCAGCTGACACTTTAGGGCAGTGTGATACAACAAGACGAAGGAAGTTTCTAGACTTCAAGTGCCTCTGTTGAGAACACCTACCAGTGATGAGTGAGAAAAAAACAGAGAAACAGATCAGTCTACAGAGACTGAACCACTGACTGATGTGTGTCTAGTCTTCCTATGTATATATCAGACTTTCTGGCCTGTATAAATTATGTAGGATGAACCCGAAAAGTCAAACATATAAAGGCTTCTTGTACAAACACAAGAAGATTAACTGCAGTCCCAACAGCCCATCCAACAGTAACTTTGGAGCTTCGAAAACCCCGGAAAAAACTTTCAAATGTTAGTTGGTAGGTACCACCACTCTTCACTCCCAAAACACACACACACACACACACAGGCCAGGGAGATGAGATCTAAGCATGAATTGGTGTGTGTGGGTTTGTGTGTATGTGTGTATGTGTGTGTGTGTGTGTGTGTGTGTGTGTGTGTGTGTGTGTGTATGTGTGTGTGTGTGTGTGTGCTGCTCTGGAGGCTGGTAGGTGGAAAGATGAGGGGAAAGAAGAAGGGCAGTAGAGCGAGATGTGCCAGCAATGCACTCTTCCGTCTTTCACCTCTCTCTCTCTCTCACTCACTCTCTCTCTCTCTCTCCCCCTCGTTCTCTCTCCCTCACTCTCCCCACTCCCTCACTGCCTACAACATCTGAGGGGAGGAGAAGAGAAGCGAAGCTTGGCCCTTGGGCTTTCCTGAGTGAAGCTGGGCAACCTTTAATGTGACCTGAAGGGGGTCTGCACAGATTAATGCGCTTCTATGAAAACCACATAGAGAGAGGGAAGGAGGGAGAGAGAGAGACATAGAGACAGAGAGAGAGAAAGGAGAAGAGAGAAAGTATAGAAAAATAGGGAGAGAGAGAGAGAAAGAGAGAGAGAGAGAGGGCGAAGGCTTGGCATTGCCAAATGGACAGGGCTTTGATAAATTCCCTGTGCCCATCAAGTTGCACGCCTGTGTGTGTGTGTGTGTGTGTGTGTGTTTGTACGTGTGTGTGTGACTGCCTATGTCTATACTCTGTCGAACTCTACCGAGCCCTCAAGCTATCCCTTCCTCCACATGCTAGGCCTTCCCAGCCTCAACCCAACCCAACGCCCCCACCCCCATGACGGCAGCTCTGTGAGTGGCAGGCCAGGACGTGTGTGTGTGTGTATGTGCGCGCGTGTGTGTGTGTGGGTGTGTGTGTGTGTGTGTGTGTGTGTGTGTGTGTGTGTGTGTGTGTGTGGCATGTGTGTGGAGAGAGACTAGCCAAGAGGCAAACAGGTGCATCCCCTCTGGATTCTCTCAAGTGGCATGGGAAGAAGAGAAAAAATGGGGAGGATAAAAAGCAAGAAAGAGAAAAAAAAAGAAAGAAAGAAAGAAAGAAGAAAGAAAAAATGAAAAAGGTGAATAAAAAACATCCCTGGAGGATGACTATGCCACATATTTTTTTTTTAATTCTCTCCTCCTCTCTCTTTCCCTCGCTCTCACCATCCTTCTCTGTCTCATTTCTTTTGCAGATGAAGCAGTTTTTATCCCTTTCTCCAATTTTGGCCAAAAACTGCAATAAGCTACAGTACTCTCCTACAATACCACATTAAGTGTGTGAATAGTTTCTAATCCCTGTAAGTGGCTACTGCAATATTTCAGCTAGCCCATCTGATCTCACAACATAATTGTAAAATGCTATTTTTACTTTACGTCATATTTTTTATTTTTTTATTTCATTTTACATCATATATAGCATATAATTACTTGAGCTCGACCAGTGCCCAGTGCCCGTTGTGCAGATGGCATCCGATGCTGAGCTCAGAGCCGTAGCAGGCTGGGAGTCAGGGCGCTGGCACAGCCTGGCACCGTTGGCACTGTGGCGAGCAGGGCTGTTACCCACATGGACACACACTGCCTGGCTGCCCTCCTACACACCCCACCTCACCTGGAAAGCCCCTCTCTCTCTTTCACTCGCTCTCTGCCATTCTCTCTATCCTTCTCCACTATTCTGTCTCTCTCTCTCTCCTTCTCTGTCACTCTGTCTCTCTGTCGCTCGCTTTCTGTCATTCTCTCTGTCTCTCTCTCTCTGTCATTCTCTCTGTCTCTTTCTCTCTTTGTCATTCTGTCTCTCTTTCTTTCTTTGTCATTCTGTCTCTCTCTCTTTCGCTGTCACCCTCGCCTTCTCTCTCCCGTCTCAGCCCCTGACGCAGAGCTGGGGGTAGGAGGCAGACTATTTCCGGCGACACTTCCGCACTTTGGAGGAGGGTGTTTCAAAACAATAACAAAAAAAAGAAGAAGAAAAAAGGGGTTTCCATCCCACGTTCACATACATTTTTTTTTTGTCACAATAGCGTAGTGTTACTAAGCGATGAAGTGCGTGGTCGCCTGTGAGTCTGGGATGGAAAAAAGTGCCTCATATTTTTCCAATGAGGTGCACCTCACTTTGATGAAGCCCTCCTACGACAGAGACGTGCCCTTCAAAAGCAGAGCTATATTTACACTAGTATTTAAATGAAAAAAAAAACACACACACACGCACATACACACACAAAAACAAACACTTTACCTGACACTTACTCAAAAGGGCACTATATTGACGCTTTCAAAAGTCTCAACAAACAGTGTAAAGATACACACAAAGGCACACACACACAGAGAATGTGCGTAAAGATATTATCTGACTTCTCCAATTCCTATGTACTGTTATATCAGAACACAGAATTATACAACAGTAAGATGATGGTGTTAAAAGTTATGAAATTAACTCATCGACTCTAAGCAGATAAGCAGACCAGTGACAGGGACAGGGACAGGGACAAGGACAGGGACAGGTCCGTGAGGCTCTTAAGCACATCAAGACTCTCACCTGTTTACAGTAAGACACCCATGAGTCTATATACATACGACACACACTGTCACAATCACACACACACACACACACACACACACACACAAACATATACACACTTAAGCTAATCATTCAGACACACACACACACACACACACACACACACAAACATATGCACACTTAAGCTAATCATTCAGACACACACACACACACTTACGCCACCTCACTTAGGCTAACTATTATTACACAGACACACACAAACACACACACACAGGCACGCACACACCACACACACACACAATTGGCAAAAGCAATGCTTTAAACCACTAATTTGACCAAAATGCATTTCACATGTCTGCCTGTGCCAATGGTCACATGTTGTATAAACTCATACTTCTATGAAAAGCTCTTAAAATGTTGCAGGCCTCACACACACCATAGCACCGTTTCTCTGAGAATCAGTCCTATTCCTCCTACCTCTACTATGTCTAATGAACACACTCCCAAAGAGATACTCCTTGTGCTCATCTCAGTAAAGAAAATACTGTTTGGGAGGTGATAAATGGACCAAGATTTTGTCGTATTCTTTGACAAACACTCCAGAGTGCTACAGAAAAGGCAGGAGATGTTATTTTTCTCTGCACACTTTTTTTTTCTTGAAAGGTGCAGTACTTTGCTGCTGAGGGAGGGAGAGAGAGACAGGCTAGAGGCATTGCACACACACACACACACACACTCAGCAGTAGCAGCCCGTGACATTCCTGCAGCTGCGGCGTTGTAGCACGCGCCCCCCCAGCGTTCTCCCCAGAGGACGAATGCCTAATGAGTCACGCGCCTGTCTGTCGTAACCTCGCTCTGTGTGCGTGTGTTTGTGTGTGTGTGTGTGTATGTGTGCGCACGTTTGTGTGCAGACGCTGGATGGCGGGTAGACTTGGCGCGAGCTCCAGGGTGAGAGGCGGTGGTGCGTGCATGTGTGTGTGTGTGTGTGTGTGCGTGTGTATGGGGGTTGTTGGAGAGAGGCGATGGATGGTATAGCTGGGCGGGAGGGGGTTCAGTGTCAGGCAGTGGTTGCCACACTCACTCTGGCAGACTGGAAAGAAAAAAAAATCTCACAGGGAAAAACAAATATTTCATCCTTTTTTTTCGTCTTCTTGTTCTCTCAGCATGCGTCTGAGTTCACCTCCTCTGACAACAAATATGCTTTTGTTTTTAGGGCCTTTAAGGCCTTATGAAATTATCACACTGCCTGCCAAAGTGATTATTTGTAAACAACAGTGAATATATCACCACAGAAAAATACGGCTTTTTCTGCTGCAGATTCTACATTTTGCTTGATGCTAAATCATATCATCTTTTATTACCACATTTATCAGGCTGTTGTTTTAGATGGAAATTCACTCTGAGTTCTGAAGTTTCTCTTTTTCGTATTCTCACAGTTGGAAAAGCTAAATAGTGTGAGGGACCAGGCTGGGGAACAGACTCTAGCAAACTGACGGCTTTTCATGGGCAGAAAAGTGAGAAAGCGCTGTGGGAGGACAGGCACGCCAAACTCCCCCCAACCCCCTCCTTTCACTACACCCCCTACTCCCTCCCTCGCTCAAGCCTGCTTCCACCCCACCAACACTCAACCCCCCCTACCCCCCCCCCCCTCCTCCGGCCCACGCGTTGAGCGGGCTGTTTCAGACCACTGAAGCGCTTCCCCGCGCTGGGAGGTCAGTGGCGGAGCAGTGATGCATGTGAGCTCCTCTCCCCCCGTGTTTGGATAGGCCCGCCAAGCCCACCGCAGGAGAGCTTTATGGACAGGTAACGACTCCGCCAGTCTCCCCAGAGGCAGAGAGAGAGAGGAGAAGAGAGCGAGGGAGAGAGAGAGAGTGCAATAGGGAGAGACAGAGAGAGAGAGGGAAAAGAGGGCAAGAGATAGGGAAAGAGACAGAGGGAGAGAGAGAAACAGAGAGATTGAGAGGGAAAAGGAGAGGGAGAGAGAGGTTAAGAGAGGTGGAGAGAGAAAGCGAGGGAGAGAGAGGGAAAAAGAGGGAAAGGAAGGGTAGGAGAGAGGGAAAGAGACAGAGTGAGAGAGACAGAGAGAAAGAAATGAGAGAGAAAAAAGAGAGAGAAAAAGAGAAGGGGGAGATGGAGGGAAAGAAAAGTGAGTCAGTGACAGAGAGACAGACAAAGACAGACAGAACAGCGAGATAGAGAGAAAGACAGACAGAGAGAGATATAGACAGACAGACAGAGCAAGTGAGAGAGACAGAAAAAGCAAACTTGTGCACTAGGGTCGGGTTTTTAGCTCAACAGACCACACACTGCGGGCTGAACTACAGGTTTTTGAAGCACAGCATAAATATTTTAACGTGTTACTGGAAAGACTTTTGTTCAGCCTTTCTTTTTGGCCTCCCTTTTTTTTTCTTCTTTCAGACCCATTCTGACTATGTGCTCTTTGTTTTCTCTCTCTCTGACTCTCTCTCTCTCTCTCTTTTTGTTGTAACTGCTGTTGTTGCTTCTAGGGCAAATGGCCCCACACAAGTTTTTAGCACCGTCGTCGCCTACCCGCGCCATATGTCATCCGCCGCTATCCGGCGCGAGGCGGGTGTAGCCCGGCACACCACCGCGGTTCCCTTGACGGTTGACGGTTAAATTAGGTCAGATCAGATGCCTGTAAACAACGAGGGAGGCGCCCGGTCTGTTAATAGCTTCAGTGGTTGTGTGCTGATCAGCTGCAGTGGACTGATAGATGAATCCAGTCACCTTTTCCACACTCATCTACACTCACATACACACTTACATACACACACACACACACACACACACACACTCTTCCTCCACCCAGCCATGACACAGACAAAAGGCTTCTTAGACTGTATGTACACACCCACACGCACACACACAGACAACCGTCCCTTTTCTGTGCCCCTGACCCCGTCATCAACCCCCACTAACTCACTAATGTCGTCTTAATGGCCTCATCCGACTTGCTTGGCTGCCACATTCCCAGAGAATGTCTCCATCGGTTATTATTGGGGGGGAGAAGGGGGGCATTTTCACTCAGTTATTCTTAGTCACAGGCTAAAATGTGATGAATGTGGGGATAGGAGTAGAGTGAGTGTGTGTGTGTGTGTGTGTGTGTGTGTGTGTGTGTGTGTGCTGGGGGGTGGGGGTGGTGACAGAGTTGTTAGCATATGCGTGTGAGTGTGTTAACATGTGTGTCACTGTCACACTTTGCCAAAGAGTAAAACCTCCACTGAGACAAAATGACTTGAATTTAGTGAATAGGAAGACCATGCGAGCAAGTGAGGGAATGAGAGAGAGAAGGAGAAATGAAGAGAGGCAGATAAAGAGAAAAAAAGGAGAGAGAGAAAGCGAAAAGGAGGGAGAGTGGAAGAGACACTGACAGAAAAAAAGAGGGAGAGAGGGAGAGACGCTGACAGCAAGGGAATGTAAAACTGAGTTTTCTGCATTTTGAGGTGGTGGGGTGAGCTGTTATCTAATCCACATTCGCTTTTAATTCAGAGACACCCCAGACAGCCAAGGGAGATGCGTGTTTATGTGTGTGTGTGTTTGTGTTTGTGTGTGCGTGTGTATGTGTGCGCGCTTAGCGAAAAGCTGTCCTGAGGAGGGATCCTGGCGTTGCCATAGCAGCATAGCTGAGGCGCCATGTGGGGGATACAAACACAAACACAGAGAAGAACAACACGCACACACACACACACACACACACACACACACACACACACACACACACACACACACACATATTACACACACACCAACACAGATACACATACACTCTTTACACACACAAACACCAACATAAACTCTTTTATCACATGCGCAAACACACACAAACACTCTTTATCACACACACAGACACAATGCAAACCCATACACATATACCCAGTCATATACACACAACATACACACACCTACACTACTTGCTCCTTACCTCACACACCCTCTATCACACACACACACACACACACACACACACACACACACACACACAGAAACATACACTCACACGGACACACACACACAAACACAATCTCTCACTTTCTCTCTCATACACACACACACACACACACACACACACACACACACACAATCTCTCACTGTCTCTCTCTCATACACACACATACACACACATATTCTCTCAAGCCCCCCGCAGAGAGTGCTCCGCTGAGAGACAGTGTGGCGTCAGTCGCCGGTTCCTGCCAATATTCCTCCCTGCAGCAGCGTTCTCTGCGTTCAGCCTCAGCGGACCCTTCCCATGCACCACCGCCCCGACTCCACTGCCTCCTAAAACATTTTTTTCCACATCACCACCCATAATATCATTTATCATTATCATTACTGCTCCTAGGCAGGCCTTGCAGGGGACACTTTAAAATCAGGCCCGGGTTTCCACCCATGGCCTCTCTCTCTCTCGCTCTCTCTCTCTCTGCCTCACTCATGTTCTCCAGTGCATCATATATTCTATTTCCTCAGTGCTCCACAGAACCAACATTATTTCTCACGTTCTCTATGCAAGACTATACAACTCCAACAAAGAGGTAGTGCACAGAGGACCTAGAATGTAAGGACCGTGTCATATATCTATCTATCTTTCTATTTGTCTCTCTCTCTCTCTCTCTATATATATATATATATATATACTGGACTGTATACTAGGCCAAGTGACTATTTCACTGAGGCGCTCTCTCTGATTCAGTCCATGACTATGGTCCAGTCTACTAATGAACATCTCCTGCTAAGGCTTAGCTACAGGCTACATCCGCCCCATCACCCCCCACTCCTCCTCTAACCACTCATATCCACAGACTCCCTATGCCCACAACACACGCACACACACACACACACACACATACACACACAGATACAAGACCCAGGATGCAGTTGGGGAAGCCCTGATTCGAGGAGATATTTACGAGCCAGAGGAAAGTGTAATTTCCTCCCGGCCTCCACTAGTTCCGCTAAAAAAACACGGTGGAGGAAGCACATTTCTCCAGGGAGACAACAGCCAGCGCGCCTCGGCACAAACCCCAGCCCTTAAAGGGCCACCAACGACGCCGAGCGGCAGCATCACAAACAGCGAGAACACCAGGAGTCATTCCAGTGGAAAGACCAAGCAAAATAACAATGCTGAAGATCTATGTCTTCACGAACCAATCCAACCAATCCAAACAAAGCATCTAACCATTGTAGCGATCATGGCAAACCCAATGTTTCTCTGTTTAATTCATTTCCAAAAAGGCATCCATAACCTCACAGCCTGTAAGCTCCTGGCCTATCCACACTTTTCTACATTCAAGATGTCTGAGGTGAACACACAGGGCTTTATTTTTTCGGCGACTGACTAGTTTCAAATGAGCTGTTTGAGTCCTCCGGTGCGTGGCTGTTGAGAGAGGCAAGCAAGTGAAGTGAATTCTGTGCAATGAGTCACACAAGGAAGACGAGGGGATGGTGGAGGAGTGAGCACACTCCTGGGAGGAAGCTGTGAGTTTTAAGGGCACATCCTTTGGGGCTCGTCCCCACCTTGGCCTCATCCGTTTCAGCCGGTAGGACTCCAGCAGGGGCCTCTCAAAATAGGGGTAACTCAAAAGGGGCAGCCGTAGGTCATTAGAGAGAGCAGGCCACAACACTGTGCGTAGGACTGCTCGGACTGCTGTTATCATATCACAGGTTTTAACCAGCAGCAAGCCATGGTTTCACATCTCAGGTTTGCTTGGTGACAAATCTATTTTAAGCATTGCCAGGAAACATCACCTTGTAAAGTGATGTTCATTACATTGTGGACATCTATCAGGCCAACCAAAAGCGTGAAAAAAAAATACTGTTACTCACTGTTAGGCTCCATCACTTGTTTTCAATTCTCTTTTGTCTTAGCGAGTTAGCGAGAACAACATAGCACATTCACCAGTGGAGAATGCTTTGTGAGAAGGAGTTTATGCAATTAGCATTAGCAGATTAACAGCGGTAACTAAATTGTAATGTCACATGTACCGCATATTTGAGGTGCATATGTAGGGTACAGTGGTTGTAATAACTTGTGTATTGTGAACATGCTGCATGCTGAACATGAGTATACTTTTGTAAATGTACATGTACATGTTTGTAAGGTTTACAATGAGTGTCTTGGTATTATACATACACAGACAACAGCAGGAGAAATAACAAAAAAAAAGAGTGAAAACAAAGGAAAAAAACGAGATAAAGAATGATGAGGGTAGAGAAGGAGAGACAGAACAAGAGGCAGGAGAAAGCGAGTGAGTGAATATGTGTGAGAGAGAGAGAGAGAAAGAGAGAGAGAGACGAGGTGGAGCGAGCGTGAGCAGTGGTGTGTGCAATGCCCTCAAGGGGGGTGGAGAGTGGGGGAGAGCCAACACAGAGAGACGAGAGACAAGCCCAACCGCCTGCCCCCCCCCCTCCCACCCCCCGCCGTCCACACCTCGCACAAAACCGCAGGGGGGTTTTGTGTGTGTGTGAGTGGAGGTTGGTGCTGGACTAGCCTGGGGTGTGTGTGTGTGTTAGGGGAGGACATTCTCCACCACCGCTAACACAGTAAGAGGCCAGTGAGTGCCATACATGCAGACTGTGAGGACAGTTACAGAGAGAAGGGGAGAGAGACAGCAGAGACTGTGGACCAAGCTAAATAACAGGACACTGCTCAATACAGTCAACATTAGGGAACCCTGCTCTAACCAGAGAAATTAGGATTCTCTGTACTGATATGACTGGGACCAGTTAGTTTTAAAAAAAAATCAAGTGAAGTGTTACCAACCGATAAAACTCAAATCTCTAGACAAGAGTAATTTTTGAGTTTACCTCTTGGAAATGCTAATTCAAGTGCCTGATGTGCAAGTGCTTATGCAATCATTACCTAATCAAAAATACAGTGGTGATAAGTGTGAAGATGTGATTATGTCAGCAAATATGTTATTCTTTAGAGTTGACCAGAATCAAAGCACAAAAAAGTTTTCTCTCTTTTACTGAATTAATGACAAAACTAATAAGAGAAGTTTACCCTATCCTTAGTCCTAGCGAATGTCAATGGTTTACCTGTATCACCCAAACACCTTCCGCTTATCTAAACCGCCTTTGCCTTGCGTGCCTCACACACAGTAATCAGCCCTAGCCGTGCTCAGTAGCCTGCTAAGCCTCTTACACTCTTCCCCACTAGCTTAACTGTCAGAGGCGACGACAGATGCGCTCAGTTCAGATACAAACACTGCAGCACCTGTGTATGGACAGACCCTACCATCCAGCCACCTTAGCAGCCAACACACACACACAAAGCAAACAAACAGCATCTCACAGCGTACCTACTGGACTCAGGAGCACCAAAAGATCCCAGTGTGTGTTTTAATAAGACACACAGTCACAGATAAGAACAAAAGAACAATGAAAAATGAGGACCACAGCCAATAAGTCAGCCATTTTTATTACTCATTAACTTTGTAAGCTGACTCTCCTTTGTGTCTGTCATAACCAAAAGCTAGTGTGAATTAAAAACTTAACAGAAGAGGCTTCAGGCACCTTCAGCTGAGGAATGTATCTGATAAACAGAAAAAAATCCCTCATCAAATGTGAAAGAATCTCATGCTTACACGCATTTGCATTTACACATGTTTGCAACCAACTTCTGTCAACTATCCAACCTTACTTGATCAACAGGGAGCCACACTTCACACACAGTAAAACTGATGCCAAATCAGTGTCAATCTGACTAACTAAAGTGTTTATTTAGGTAACACACTGTTTCACACAAATGAAACTAATAAAACTGTTATCTATGTAATTTTCTTAACTTACACCACTTAATTCTGGAGTAAATTTCCTGGACATAGACTGACTGCAATATTCCCACAAGAATTAAGCTCATATAAGTTTACAGATAATAGCCTACAGCATGCCACACAATCCTTACACACACATACTCGCTGTGATGGTGTGTAATGCTACTCAGCAGGAAATTTTAAGTTTATGACATGAATGAGACATACACATATAAACAAAATCAGAGACAGGAGTCACCACCACTCAGCAAGGTACCTCAGAATTATAAAAGAGACTTTGTGGACATAAAACAGACATGAAATGACCTGCTACTACACATGCTTTCACATCATGGCAAGCTGATGGAATTTTTCAAAAGGCAAACAGAACTATATTCTTACCACTGGAGATGAAATCCGACAGCCAGGGCAATCACAGATTGGAGGGTGTACCTGTAAGATTCCTTTGGACATAAGGGTCTTCAAGCTCTTCCCTACAGGAGAAGGACACACACCATTAGTCATGACAGCCTCCTCAAAATTAAACTTAATGACAGGGAACAGTGACATAAATGCAACGGTGCTCACTGTGTAGCTACACTGCCTCAATGCAGGATTTCCTGACAGGAATAAATGTTCAAGTATAGGCTACTGTTCATGTCACATTTCTAAAGAGTATGAAATATAAGCAACCACACATGCCCTACAACATGAGAGATTGCAGTGACCAAAATTTACTAAAAACAACACAGAATCACACATTAGATTTCTTTCAGCAATCACACTGACACACAGGACGATCATGTTAAGCACTTTTAGGACCACATAGAGATAGTACTCTATACTCTATGCTCAGTGCTACATGAGAACCACCAAGGTTCGGATACAGAACGCTATAAATATTCTTGTTAGATTGAAATAGACTGGTAATTATCTCGCGTCCATTACTGACCTATGTCGCCCCGTCTCTTGTCTCTGTGATTCACACCTGGGCGTCCGTGCAAGAAGCAGCCGGGTTGTCTGAGTGTAGCCTCCTCACCTTCGCAACTATACCACGGGTTAGGCGCAACTCTTCACATTTTTTGGCCAGAGGCGTTTACCATTCCCACCCCATGTTTCACTAACGCATTTCGATTCCGCCTGGTGACATCGTGCTCACAACCAAGGGCGCCCACACAGTGCCATGTGGGGGATACTTCTGGCTAACGAATAATGACTGTTCTTTTTCCAACTCATAGCCTTTCAACTTTACAATTTAAGTTACAAATAATTAGGCTACTATCCAAATAAATCCATAATGGGTCATTTCACGCCCTTTGCTTTATAATAATTACCATAACACGAAATACTAGTTACGCTTTGCTTAAGTTTTATCTATCATGAGACCACTGTCCTGATGAAGCGTGATGCATCCGCAACGTATACAAAGCTATCACTTCACCACAACAGTCACAGAAAGATCCTGCTTCACAACAGCCAAAACTACTGTTCACAATAAAATTCACAAACCAACCCTTTTCCCTGCTCTGCAATGCATCCATGGTCTGTAATATTCGAGATTATCCCAAGACAAACACTCTATCTAAGGTGCTACGTAATTGTAATACAAGTCTTACTTTCCGGAACAGTGACCCCCGGCTTCAGGTAAACAGAAATACAATAATTTACACCGGTCAACACAATAGTCATGCTTATCACCTTATTCCACGTTCCTGACTCCCGGTGCGCCGCGATAATGAACGCTGTGAGGGTAGCAGTCAAGTGTCTGGGCAATTCTCTTTTTGACTCCTTGCAGTAAACTATGCGCAGTAGTTGGTCTAATGCTGAGTAACCCTTTGAGTAACACGGAGCACCCAGTGAAACTAAATTATCAAACAACTAGTAACATGACAGTAGCTCTAAAATGCGGAACCCCACATCAGTATATATGCATTTTATATTCCAATGAAATATTTGTTGTTCTAACTTACCTTTGTGCCTGATACTTCGTTTCCAGTCTTTGGCCGTCTCCCGTCCACTCACAAACTGGAACTCATTCGGGGTTAGCCACTCACCCCGATATTTGATTGAGGGTCCCTTACTACCCTGACACAGTTTGTTAATATAGAGCAATGCCTTATTCTCCCCGCATTCCACTTCGATACACGGTTCCCCGTTGTCAAAAAACGGCTGAAAGTCCGGGATGGAGGAGAATCTCTCCAGCATTAAGTCGTCCGGGTGGTGGTGGAGGCTTTGGCGATGCAGCGTTGTGTCGTGTAGCCCCAAGTAAGCGCGATGATGGGCGAAAATGTGGTCGTACGGCGGTGGATGAGGGGTCACCACGGGGATAGCAGTGGCATTTAAAGGGGCCAGGTATTCTGGATGGTTGAAGGCAGCTAATGCCATATCTTCCCCATCCAGTCTCTCCTTTTTGATGGCAGGCATGTTACTAACACCGTAGCGCTGGTAACAAGTGATTAGCAGTTCGTCCGACCCAACTTGTGTATCCTCTTTACGGAGTTGCTTAGCTCCAGACTTGTAGGCGCTCCACTTTGTTTTACGCAAGGCTCCCGTGTCGCCGTCTGACAGCCGTCCGCGTAAGTTCACCAACAGATTGCCATTCACCAGTTCCCAGTTCTCAACAGCCTCGCTCTCCGCTGGGCTCACAGCTTCGCTTGCATGACGGCTTTCAGCGAGCTCCAGCCTACCACGTCTAATCGGACTCGTAGAGCTAATGCATGACATCTAAGAGAGAATCTCGCCGTGGTCATTATGTTGGTTCAGTGATTATTGATCCCCCATCGATTTTAAGATGGATTTTAAGAATTCGTGTCGTAGTTTCGAATTATATCTCACTTGTTTTGTTTTTATTTCCTTTATTGACAAAACTCTTACACGACCCAGTTCGCGCTTTTATACGATAGCGTAAACATGCCAACTGATTAAATCAAGTTTCATAATAGATTGGTGATGGTGTTACGATTATAATCTAAGAGAAGGACGTTACACTGTTAAGTAAAAAAAAAAGTTGGTATTGATTGCCTGGCCAAGATTATGTTAATAATTATCCACCCTCTGCGTCCTTTTTAAGTACTCGAATGAAACTAATGGCTAAAGCTAATGAGACGTTTGCATGGCTTGTTTTTTTAACCCTGTATATAGCGTTAAAGTCACGCTTTAGTTCATAGACCCAGACCAAACAAGATTTGCACTCTTCGCCGCTTCTCTAACTTGGCCCATTTAAACAGCGAAGGCTTGGCGAGCGCGAAAACAGGCAGGGGGTACTGCGACGGACGCCACTGTTGCGTCACATTTTGCAACTTCACACTGAGTTCAAAGGGTAAGCAATACAAGCCTATTTGCGTGTTTCCTATCCCACAGAGAATTAACAGATTTTAATGTTATTATGTGAAATGCATCATCAGCTACAGCCTAATTACACCAAACACAAAGCAGAATATCAAGGAACCCATGAGCAAATACATAGAGTATATTTAATGTTAGTTGTGAAGTCTCACTGCAGCCTTTCACCCCCTGAAATGCTACCCTGAAGCTTCTTTATACACATACACAGCACAGACATACAGAAATGGGCCCCCTGTTTTTTGCAATTGCAAAATGTTTTGTATATGAAAACCCTTCAGTTCTGTAAGGGCAACTTATAGTTGTCAAGTAGTGCATATACATATGATTTTTAATTCATTTTTAAATGACCTTTTTTATACTATTAACATTTGTCCAGTATTAAACGACCAAGTAAGCCTTCGCTCACAATTACTTTCCTAACAATATGCTTAAGGTAATACCTCACACATGGAATGTTGGAGTGAATATTCTGTGGTTTGATATTATGTTAAATTCAACTACCATACAGAGACCAAGCATCCAGTAAAAACAACATTGCTCTGCAAATCTTAAGGACCATGTCTGAGATAGTACCCAGCAGTTGGATAGGCTAATGGGCTAGGTAGATGATCAAGTCCCTCCATGTAATAATTTCTTCAAATTCAAATAATAGTTATCATTAGTTATTAGAACAATATTAAGCATTTAAGATTAAGTAAATATTCATCTTAGCCTAACACTGACCTTAGATTTGGTGAACTCAGTAATATCAGTCTGGTCTCTGGTCTTCTTTGTAACATAAAAAGACATACCTAATGGATAGATCTACATTGTATTTAATAGATATAGATAGATAGATAGATAGATAGATAGATAGATAGATAGATAGATTGATTGATTGATTGATTGATTGATTAATTGATTGATTGATGGGATAGACTCACAGATGTTAGTTAAAATGAATACTTGAGGAAGATACAGCCATTTCTTATATTTTACAGTTTTGAATACAATTTTTGCGTAACTTATCATTTGATATCAAACAAACTTCTACTTATGTTTAGTTAGGCATTAGATCATCAGGCACAGAACCTATGGTTAGTATGGATATACTAGTAAATTATGAAGGCTGTGAAACAGTGAGCCAATTAACTTAAACTCACAAGAGCCCATATGGAATGCTCTAAAGATACTTCATAGCATACATAACACGACAGCTGGATAAGATACCAAATTCACTGTCACAGACATGTGGAAGTTTGACTATCATGCAGGTGTTTTTTTTTTCTTTCACCACATGCAGCTTTGAGGTCAAATGCAGGAGAGATTATAGCAAGGAAAATCACCACATTTCTGAGCTTCACTCAGCACTTCCTGACAAGAGACAGATTCTGTACACACCTCGGCCCACCTGGAAAATTAAAGTCTGTGAAGCTGATAACATCGGTGTAGTGCATCTCCCGGAGCGACCCAAGCAACACAGCTGCTGAGGGATCCCCTGACGGGGCTACCCCCTGCCCCCTCACACCCACAAGCAGCCTGATCCTCAGCCGGGCCGGTGACTCAGGAGTTCCACCACCGCCTCTGACCTACTCGAGAGCGTTTACTAACAAAGGGGTTCCCCTGAACTTTGAAATTACAATGCAGCCTCCCATCCCACGGGACGCCTTCAAAGGGTTCCCCCCTGACCTTTTAGACAACATTGAGGCTTCCTTCCACCTCCAGACTTCAGTAGAACTGGATGGAGGTTCACCTCTGCCACCACCACCGTGGTGGATTTCGTCTGAAGATGAGCAGGCCTTGCCTCCAACGCAAAATACACACCAGATTCACTTTTTGTTTCATACTTACTGTTTCATACACCATCTATTGAGGGTTTCCTGCCTAGCCAGTGTTCACGGGAACTGACTTAATGTCAAAGAAAAAAAACTCTTTTTGTATGAACTCAGTTAAGATCTTTTATATACTTTACTTATATACCTATATACTTTATATCATTTACTCTGGAAATGTGCACTGGGGAAACTCTATTTCACCAGCTGTGAGTTGTGAGCTGAGAGGTTTTTTTTCTTTCTTTCTTGGTTGGTTGGTGTGGGTAGTGTATTCAGCAAGTGTACTTGCAATAGTTTTAAGATTTCAAAAATCCTTGAAATATTTTTGAGATTTTATTGTGTCAGTGTAAATAGATAATACCACCAATACAAAAAATATCAATATTATGTATTATAACTGAAAAGATGGCCTCATGATGACAGTCATGTGTTCAAGTCAATAGCAGCCTTGGATTAAGATCAATTCAAACTTAGATATATTTTCAAATATTTGTGACAGACTTAGATATCAACCAACTCACATGAAGAACTCACAGGAAGAACTCTAAAGTTAGGAATATAAATGGCAATTGTTTGTGGTAGTAGTGGGTGACTGGCTACTGTCATACAAAGTAAACTTGCTACTGTAATTCAAGTAAATTTCTTAGACAGCTGAATTACTTCTGTTTTTACTTTTGTCATCCATCAGATACCAAGAAAACATGAGATGTCAAAGAACCTGAAGAGAGTTGAACAGAGGATTTCAACCCACACAGAAAAGCTGAGGGCCCATTTATTTAGGTATCATAAAACATATTACTTATCCTAAACACTTAACCTCAGTGTAACCTATCTATCTATCTATCTATCTATCTATCTATCTATCTATCTATCTATCTATCTATCTATCTATCTGTCTATCTATCTATCTATCTATTCATCTATCTATCTATCTGTCTATCTATCTATCTATCTATCTATTGATCTTACTAAATTCGCAAAGCCTAAGATCAGTGTAGTAGTCAAGCAATCAAGCAAAAGAGACCTCTCCCTTCCATTGTGCTGTTTATTCTGTGCATTCTGTAGGCCTACCAAGGATGTAGGTGTAGTCTCTTTGGTAACTTTGGTAAGGAAAACTATCAACTGTAACCCCCCCCCCGTAAATAAATATCAAATATTATAGCATATTACATTTGCAGTGCATCCAATACGGACAATACGGACCGTGTCTACTTAATTTTAGATTTAACAGACCTATTGATTGATTCATTCATTAATAGTACTATTTTCTGAATAATTAGAAATGAATAGCAACTTATTAGCTGGTAAGCACATTTAATTATTCATATTTACATACAGTGTGTAAGTACAGATTAATTTATTCATTACTCTGTGAAGGCAGAAAGTAACATAGATGCCTGTATCTTTAAGAGATTTTAAAATACATCATAACTGGAAGACACTTTTTGCAATAAGAACCAACAGGCATCAGCCATAGGCATGGGTATACTGTAAGTTAGCTTGCTGGGAAAATCTTACATTTTGTGTGTTAAGTTATATATTTAGTCCTGTTGATATTTGAACATGTAAACTTTCGTTTGTACTGTAGATAGCCTGTCCTTTAGCAGAATAATATCAGACACAACACAGTCTTCTTCACTGTTTGTTCTCCATCACGCATTAATACGTCGGAAAGCATCGTGATGTAAAAGATGAGCTTAGGTTTGCTATTTTGTTCAGAAAATGCATGATGTCCACCTTGTGTTATTTTTATGCGAAGGAGCGCTCCTGGGTGCATGCCAAACGTGCAGGTGGCTACAGTTCCTACTACAGTAGGTTGCAAAAGTCATGGACACTGTTTTCTGTCTCTTTTAATCATTATAATTCTACATTGGAGAAGGTGTAGACGTGAACTGTGAGGTCTGTCAATGGCGTTTCTCTCACGCTCAATATGTTAGACTAGAGAGCCATGGAGCCTGTTATCTACAATGCAGAAAGTCACCAAGAAAATGCAAAAATCAGAGGGAGGAATTAGTTAGCCTAACTAACTAATAGCGTTAGTTAGATAGTTAGTTACACTGACAGCATAAAGAATTTACCATTGTCAGCCACGCAATGACCAGTTTACCACCACCCAAATGCGTTTGGATCATTTCTAGTGCCTTCAGATCACACCTCTCCGTTTCAGCTAATGAAATTGTATAGCCTGTCTAAATAGCTTATTATTGGTGATTAAGAATGACTTCACCCATGACAAAGATTGTGCAAATGAGTAAACGCTAAAATACTGGAAGGGGCAATTGTCAAAATATTGTTAGTGACATGTCCCTATGGTCCATCTGCAAACTTACACCCTTGAGGCCTACATATAGGAAATCACAAAAACAAAACACATTTCCAAAACACTACATCTGTATTAACAGATTAAAAATAGGAAACCATTTAAATGAATGAATGAATGAATGTAAAATGTACAGTCATACTATTTTAAGTAGAATAGCCTATGCAAGGATCTGCTTGTGTGCCTATTTGTAAGCAATTCAGGACTTCATTTCGTCAAATGTAGTCATAAAACCACCCTGTGAAATACCAACTGTAGACTTTCCGGGGTTGTGGTGACATTTTGAAATCCTCATTTTTGACATTTTATTGACTTATCTTGTCTTCTCAATCTGAATAAACAAGCAAAGTGAAATTAATGACTAATTAAGCCTGTCAAAGCATCGGTCCATTATGATTGTTTATTTGCTTTTATGAGTCTACTCACAGTACAGCAATGCAGAGTATAGAACTTACATATGGTGTAGGCTACTGTGTTTTACCGTAACCAGTAAAATGTGTGCAGGGGTTTGAATGTTGTCATTATCAGGGAAGCAAATGACTTTACTACACAATTATAATCGCGTAGTTTCGTTTAGGATTCTACCAGTAACTCATCAACGTTTGTTCTGCATCAGTATACAAACAGGAATCTGTACAGAGATATTCTATATTCGTCTGCTATGCCTTGTTGGGTTGTCCTCTGTCGCGGTTCTTTTGTTTCCATTCTGTCGGCCGTAGACATCCCCCTCTTCGGACGCCCCCGCCTCCGCGCCGTTGTTGGCAGCGGCCCCGGAGCCGCAGCGCTGCCGGCGGGGGAGAGAGGTAATAAATAACCCGGGGAGAGGAGCGGAGACCGCCGGGCGGTGCACAGTCTGACCTGACAAATACTCACTGGAAAACCATCAGAGAGAGAGAGCCCACCCCTAGCGCTTGGAGTCAGCCCTTCAGACATGAACTGAAAAATATATAGGCCTACCCATATTGGAAAAAGGCGTCTCTCCCTCCGCCGTATCCCCCCTTCAACAACAGACACTTTCGGAGACGCAGAGAGAGTAATTAACTCTTTAGAGAGAAACTGGAATTCATTCTTACCATACAAGTTTGCGTGGCAGTCAGACTTTAGCCTAGCCTAAAGTGTAAAGACGACCTATCCATTTTTAAACAACCCTCTGTGGCATTTAAATAAATTATTTTTCACAATAGTCTATAGGCCTATAGCTTACAAGTGTTGGTAAACTTATTAAAACAGAGGCTCGCACAAAATTAACTTGCACGAAAAGACGGAAGCTTAAAAATCAGAATAAATCTAACGCTAAATACACAACAATCATGCTACTGAATGGAACAGACTGGAATTAGACTTTAAAACTAATTACAGGCTTTGTCTAATGGTAGTGGCACCACCGCTGTCAGAGGGCCTCTGTTCAAGGCAGCACTGGCGACAAAGCTCTGAGTAACATAAGACCCCTAGAGGCTCGTCGGGTTTATGCTGTCGTGCCGGCGCCCTCCGCCTCACTCCACAGATCTAAAGGGTCAGGCGGCTGCCTCTGATCCCGAACGGCGGCCCGTCCACATGGGATTTATTTCCACTCTGGACGGACAGGCAGGCGGCCCAGGAGGATACTCATTTTAGCCTAGCGTCTGTGGCTGTCAACACCGACAGCGGCGATCGAAGAGACGACACTGCCACCCCCCACCCCCTTGTGTCTGTGTCCTCCCAGATACACTCCCGCTCTCCAACACTCGCACGCCCCCCGTCCTCTTCGCGGCGTCCTCTCGCTCAACACAGATGAATGCCACTGACGTGACAGAGGCGCCATTTATATTAATGATCATGCTGCACAAGTTTTGTTTGCTACCGAATAAGCTACACTGTCTGGCGTGTCTTGGTTGAAAAGAAAAGAAAAAAAACAAGGCTATATATACAAAAATATAGGCTATATTTCTGTTAAATATATGAACTAGGTCAAGCTCTACCACTGTGGACTACAAAATAGAAAAATAGAACCACAAGACTAATACTAGGCCAAGGTTTGAGTTTGACTTTACAATAACATATTAGGCAAGCACAAAAAAAATGGTTTGATTATTAAACATAAACTACTCCTGATATCACCCTCAAAGATTACAATTCTTTGGCTACTTTGAAATTACCACTCAAGCTCCACATTATTTTCCTGCATACCACCGAGATGTCAACAAACAGGCCTTAGGAAAGCAACATTCATTAGGCACAATATTCATTTTGTAATTTGCACGAAAATAAGGATTAAATTTCATTAGTATTGGAGTTGTTAAATATGTTGGCTATTGGTGAATGAGATTGTGTGTTACATTACAAGCACTTAACCTATACTCAGAAGCAGCCTTAGAATACAATAAAATGTTGTATGAAAGGGTTAAATGTGCTTGCTAAGAATAATTCCTGATCTCCCTGACCATATTGATTTTCTTCTGTGTGATGTGAAACCAGCAATCAGCACTGTGGTTTGAAATAGCCCTGGAACCGGAGCTAAGACGTCGATGAGTCGCCGACACGTTTCAATTAGCGTGCCGCCTGGCTGATCTGTCCCCTGGGCCAGCTCGGCTCCGGTGGTCGGTCACGCCCTGCACCTCACCATCTGAAAAGATGGATTTTCTGTATAGTATTTCCCAAGAAAATATAGGTAGACTTGATCGATGTGTATTACTATCTTCCATATCAGATATGAATTAGCCTACTTTATAGTAAGCTAGCCTCTATTTGAGCATGGTAGCATGGACAGTTCAAGTCTGTACTCAATCCTTATTATTTAGGGTAAGTTTTGGTTTGGTTTGGGTTTGGGTCTGACATATTGTTAGCTATCTCTGTGAATAATTTGTAAGCTCATCAAGGTCTTTTGGTGAGATTAAAAACACCACTGACTCCTGACACCACTAAATTACTAGTGTTCCTGTAATGAATGCCAACTATTACTGCACATGTAGAATGTTAGTAAACCTCTCTCCTAAACCTTCAAAGAGCCTCCTGGTCAGTTGACTGGGAGCCTTGGCTAGGGCATTTGCCTCCCGATCCAAGGATAGCCATGTTGTTGTGAGGTTGTGGGTTTGAGCCCCAGGCTGGACAAGATGACCTCTGTTACTCCATTGGGAAGGAGCTTCTAACATTCTGACATAGTACTTTTCATACATGCTGCTTCCATGTGTGCTAAACTGAGTGTGAGGCTAGTTTATGGGTGTAAGTGTGTGTTTGTCTGAGTGTGTTCACTGGGCCTTCAGGATAGATCAGTTTTACTTTAACCCTTAAACACTGCGTGCGCCGGTGGCAGGTCCCATCAACGGCCGCGGACACTAGAACAGAGGAGAGAGGGGAAGCTTAGTAGAGAGAAGGTGCTGGGAAGGGTTGCCTTGGTGACCCCCCCGCCCCCCCCTAGCTGCCATCACCCTCCCCTTCACCCCTATCCATAACCTATACCTGACAACCCCACCCCCCCATTCGGATCCCCCTCCCCCCCACCTCTGGTACCCAGAGATACTTCCAGCTTCTTTCTTATTCTGGCAGTCTGGCATCAGGCTCACCGCAGGCTATCCTCCCCTCCTACTCCCCCCTCCCCCCCCCTCCCAGACACACACACAGACACACACCACCACTCCCCAGATCAATACCACTCTCTGCCTTTCATCTGACCGGTGCAGCCGCGCTTCCTGAGGAAAACCCAATACACTGCCCCACACACACACACACATACACACTCCTCCCAACGGACAGATGCACCTACCCCTTCATTGCTCAGGCGGTGGTGGAGGATATGACAGGGCATCATAGCGTGATGCTTCCTGTGTGTTGCATGACAAAAGCACCCACACCCAGCCAGGGCACGCACCAGCCTGTAGGTACAGGAGTCAGTGGGAAATTAAATGGTGTGTGGGGATGGATTCGCGATTTCTCGAGGTATAAGGCACACAGTCTTCTGCATTGATTATCTCATTAAATGTAAGTCTGCCCCGCGTAATTAAATTTGGAAGGGTAATTAGATTGTTTGCCGAGGCACTACGGATGGCGCCCAATTATTCTCGCACAGTCAGTCGTTTCATGACTTGTAGAGTTGTTCCAGCTCTTTTATACATGTTAAATGTTGATGTTAGGCATCAAAAGTTATAGATTCCCTCCAGACAGCAACATGTTTCAAGGCAATAACGTAGACCAGAAGCCTTTCAAGCTACATTACCTAACTGTAGAAATCACTCTGTGACTGAAGAAATATCTTCAGTTTCAACAATATCCAAAATATTCATGTATTCACCCTATTGTTATTCAACAGATCCTAATTTTCAACACTATATATTTTTTTTAATGATGGTATAGTGTTGGTAGTGTAGAGACAGAGATTGACTAAAATGTCTCTGTCAGGGGGCAGCACAACAGTCAGGTTGATGCCCTGAAGTAATGGCCAGTAACTCAAACAGCAAGCACATGCAGCGAACCTGATGTTCTTTTCCACACTTCAGCCTGTCCAGTCTGAGGTTTTCTGAATACTCCAGCTGCATTCTTGAGCGAACCCGCTGAAACCAAGGAGCATACACACACACACATACACAAACTCACAAACACACACAAACTCACACTCTCTCTCTCTCACACTCACACATACACACACACACACACCACCACTGCCCTGCGATGTGATGAAAAAGCTGAGCACTGAAGATCAGAGCACGGTGTGGTTGCTTCAGGGTCTGCAGTAGCAGCCCGCAAGTCGCGCAGCCAGACAATGACGTGCAAATACATCAGCCGTGACTCACGCTAGGTCAACTGAAGCATTGTGTAATGACAAACGAATCACCGATGGAAACCACTGCTGTCTAACCCCCTTGTTTTCTGTCGCCGGGATCCCAAAAGTCAGGAGCTATTTTTCTCTCTCTCTCTTTTTGTATATATCACCCTAATGATACTTTTTGTATATATCGCCCTAATGATAATGTTTGGCCACAATCTAGTGTACCTGGCCGGACTATTTGTTCCACTGCTAGTCTGGTCGCCAGAGCCAGAAATACCAGGTGTCTGCTGCCTTAAAATTCCCTGTCTAGACTTGGAATAGGCTTGATAGATTTAACCAGAAAAGGAAGCAATTCATTCAGGGGAGAGCGGCTCTTTGGCTGGCCTAGCCACAGATGCAACAGAGAGGTTTTTTTTTGCCAGATATCGACTCTGTTTATTTCCTAAAAGTTAAGAAAGAAATTTTTTTGTTGATAAAAACCCCCTAAGACATATAATTTTGTTCATTGATTTGTGTGGTGCAGAGAAGGTAGGGAATGTGGCACTAGCACTTATAAACCGTTCCTGCCTTCTAGTGATTTGGACAAAGTGGTGGTAGAACTCCCCCACCGCAGCCACCGCTCATGCAGAAATGTTTTTCATCTTCGGTGTAATTCATTAATTCTCATGAGCCTGGGACAATACAGAGAGACATCTTCCCACTCAGTATCCACACACACACACACACATGAAGAGCCAGACACAGTTGAAAACACACACACACTCTACACGGGTACACACATGCACGTACACACACAATCAGGATGTTTTCCAAACAGATGTTTAGTCTGTCCGGCCCACGACCACACTGTTTTTTTTTCTTCCCCTCACTGTTTTTTTTCTTCCTGGAGTCCTGAATCACTCTCTGGCTTTCCCGACAGCAGGCGGCTTTTCCTTGGTCTGCATGCATATGTGTGTGTGTGTGTGTGAATGCGCACGTGTGTGTGTATGTGTGTGTGGTATGTGTGTTTTTGTCAGCTGTTTCCATTGAGGCCCATGAGGTCTGAGATGGGACAGCAGCATCGGTGAAGGCGGCGACGTTGGTGGTGGAGGAGGAGGGTGGGGTTGGTGATGAGGGAGGAGAGGGGAGGGGAGGGGGCAGGAGGTGTCGGCCGGAGCCACAGAGCGAGAGGCCCCGGCACGGTAAATATTACGTCACATGGGCCTGGCTGTTGTCGGGGGGGCCGTGCCTTTTCAAATTTAGAAACCATCTCCTCCAGTGAGTCACAGAAAAACACACGGCGTGGGGGAAAGTAAAGGAAAAAAGTGGCCTGACAAAGGACACTGCCCTCAAGGTTTCCAGACAATCTAAAATAGGTACGGGCAGTCCGGGGCTGATTGTAACCAAATGGCAAATGAAGAGGTGGTGGCATTTAAGGGTGTTAAGGTTGAGCATCTCTCTTAACTTGGAAAGCTCCAGTTATGAGCCCATAGTTGTGGACAAACCTTATAAATATGTAATGACTGTGTTTGCTTTGCATTTATGCCTTGGGAGTTGGTATGGTTACGAATCAGAACTAGTTTATGCCTGCACATGGGAGTGTGTGTATGTGTGTTATTATCCTACCATCCCTCCCCTCCTGAACCTTGTATTCATAACAGATTAGTGACGTCAGGCACAGTAGGACCTGAAGCCTGGTCGCCTCCTCCTCATCTCCTTGTATGTTCCTCCCCCTAAAATCCCCCCCCCCCCCCCTTCTCCTTCCCACTGTCTCCGGGGGTGGCCTTCCCTCCTATTATGAATGGCCACCATTTATTTATATCTAAATGAGTGCAGCAGAGGAGGTGGTGTCTTTATTTGTGCTTGGCTTTGTCTGTGTGTGTATCTGTGTGTGTGAGAGCCTGTATGTGTATGCGTGTATGTGTGCGTGTGTGTGTGTGTGTGTGTGTGTGTGTGTGAGCATGTATGTGTGTGTGTGCGTGTGAGCATGGATGTGTACGTGACTGTGAGCGTGTGTGTGTGAGCATGTATGTCTATGCGTGTATGAGTGCGTGTGTGTGTATGTGTGCTAGCCCAAGGCTCATACACACAAAAACACACACACACAATTCCAAAGGAGCATGGGAGGACGGTTGGCGGACAGGAGTGCGCGTAGGCAGAGGACTAATATTCCTGCGGACCTCCGCCAAAGGGGCTCCGTGGAGGTGGCGGCTGAGAGTGAGGAGTTGGAGGCGGCAGGCAGTGGGTGGTAGGTTGGTGGGGCGGTGAGGGGTGCTGACTGAACTACACGGGTGCAGGAATGCTCGGCGGAGCAATTCGACTTGGCAGGTAGATGAAGTACAGATCATACTGGAAGGCATGCGATGATTAATAGGAGAGGGAAGGCGCGCGAGAGAAAACAGTGCCATAAATCAACATCACTGCTCTGGTAATTGTAATTGAAATGAATTTTCGTTGGCCCCGGCGCCGGCCATTGCAATTGATATTGACCACAACAAACCCCCCTGGTGGTCCTCTGGAAATGACTCTGAGAAATTGCATTCAGAGCACAGAGGGGGAGAATCACCACGGCATGACAGTGTGATGACCAATGGGTGATGGACACAAAATCAGGGAGCCAACGAAAATGGTTATCAGGAATACGCCAGAGAGAGATGTCTCGTCTGTGAGGAGACAGAGAGCGTGGAGAGGAATGAAGAGTTCATGAAGCTAATGTGTGACTCTTAACTGTGATTGCCTGTACACAGGGGACACACATAAGTGTGAGGAGATGAGTGAAGATGTATTTGGTTAGAACTTGTTGACTTGTTAACAGCTCCATCATCACATCAACTTGGGATGAAATTTTGGTCAGCCAGTGGGGTGCCATTTTGTATGTTGTAGGCTACATAACAACTGAAAGGTGTGATTTGCAGGCAATGTTTTTATTATCAACCTCATTTCAGTGCAGCATTATAAAAAAGAATGGCAATTATTGTAAAAACATTAAGTAAATAAATGTGGTATACCCATTAATAACCCATTAATGAATCATAATCAAGGTCATTGCCATGGTCAGCACAGTTAACTAACAGTTCACCAGCAGGTAAAGTCTGACCCTGAAAGGAAGGCAAGGAAGAAACTAGAACTTGACTGAGGAAAGAAATTATCAAAGATGCTGCACACATCTCATCCTCTCCAAGAACATTTCCCTTATATGACCTCAACACCATGCTGTAATCGCCAACACACTGCAAAATTCCTCTAAGTTTCAAAGGGCAATAAATGGACATGCTCCTACCTCTTTATTGTTGCACACACACACACACACACACACAGAGAGAGAGAGAGATCTATGTCTATATTATTAAAAATAAAACTTGAGAATCAGTACAACTTTCACTGAATTCACCCCAGTCATCATCCTCTGTAATGTAATGTTTGCGTGGGGCTAAAGCATGGCCCTCCTGGGCCGGAAAAGAACTTATCGGGCCGGGCTATCTAATCTTCCCTTGTGTGGCATTTCACACCATCAGCTGCCGCCCTGGCACCAGAATGTCCATCAGGTCGAGGGCATTGAGACACTGTTGTTTCAACCACACGATAAGCTCTGGCTCCACTGGTCAGGTTTCAGCTGGTCCGCAGCCTGGGGGTGGCCAATGGAGAACACACAGAGGACTGCCTCTGGTCTGACTTTGGAATTGATTTTTTTCGGCCCTCAACCGCCCCGCACCCACCACCACCATCACTACCACCATCACCTCCCCCCTTCTAAATTTCTGATTAGATGCACACAAAGATGATGCATCTTTTATTTATTTATTTTTTTTTTAATCCTTGGGCACCACTACACACAGGAAGTACAATCTCATCCTGTTTCCAGTGCATTTCTTGTTCAACAGGAATTGTGTTTGTAGGGGGCACTGATACCACTGAGGCTGTGGATTCAAGTTCCACTGGAACATCGAAATGCTACCGACAATGTGTGGGTGCACTAGATGCCTTCAAGATGACCTTCACCCACTGAACCGACTCCCTGTGACCAGCTACATGAAAAAAGTTATATCCTGTTTCTTTGATGTTCAAATATCTTGCCTCCATCACAGCTTTATCGGTGTCTGCCATGCTATTGAGATCTGTTAGTTAATCATCCTAAAATCTGGCTGCTACTCAAAGCAGTCCTAGCTAGGTAGTCATTCATTAAAAAAAACAGTAATTGTGTTTTGTGTGCACTTCAAGTCTGGACTGGTATGACAGTCACAGCTTTAAGCTGTTGAGTGTTCAAAAATAAATCTCCAGTATCAAATATCATCAGCTGAAATCGTTCCTACTTCCAACTTCCAAGTTGTATATTCTTCATTCACTTCCACTGGCTTGGCTGGCCAGTTGGCAATCTAGGTGCTCCTGTTAACGGCCTACCCACCCAGCTTAAGGCCCCTCATCCCCAATCCTCTTAAGATGAGCCGCGGCTCACCCTGACCCCTGTGCCCTTCGAACTCTGTGCCTTTCCCTGTGACCTCCGTCATGCAGCCCGGGCCAACGGAGGTGACTAAGAAGTGCATCTAAAGCCTGTCCCTGCAGACAGTCTCATATGGATCGCCCCTGCTAGCCACACTGCACACAGTACCGCACTGCACCACACCACGCCAAGACCAGTAAACCATCTCTGGGGGAAGTTTAGCAGGGAATAGTGGTAGCCTAGTCATTGCCAAGGTCATGTGTCTCGTTACCAGGAAGTACATTTGCTGAATTGATAAAGTGCACTTCCCAAAGCTGGGCACGTACATCAGCATAAGGTTAGCCTGTTTGAAAAAGCCTCCAGAATGCGTGGCGCACATGACAGCTTTGACACATTTATGCCTAGGCTGGAGTCGAGTATTTGTGCTGCACTTGTCTTGAGGGTTTTAGATGCTCTTGGATGTTGTGAGACTATTTGTACCAAAATCCAGTAATTACAAAAAAACAGCACTTGTTTACAAGTCACTTTTCCTCATTTAATCATTTAATAATGCTATATATAGTATGAATATAGAAAGAAATAGAAGAAAATGACATTGGAGGTATCTGTTGGTGGCTAACAAGCCAGCAGCACAATAGGAAACTGTTTATTAGTGTTCTCAATCTGAAGCACAGGGAGCCATTGTCTCCTCTTTTGCTTCCACCAAAACAGAGAGCTACCTCCCTTATGCTCGATAAGGGGCTTTTTCGCTCCGTAAAATGAATTTCACATAAATACAGAGGTGTTTTAATGTTCAGTATGAGAAACTCTTGAACTTGGCACGGAACTGTTTTTTGTTATCTGATCATGCAAAGAAATACACATCTTACAAAGTCATAAACATGCACAACATCCAGACTCACAGATCTTGTCAGCATTAGGTGTTATGTGGAAGGGACAATGACTGAAATTTTTCTGTAAGGAAAATTCACTTTTTTTGTTGACACAGGCTACAAAACACACGCCATCAGCGTTGACAGTATGGTTGTCAGCTAAGGACCCAGAGAACCCAGATGACCCTCTCTCACTTTCTCGCTCTCATTTCTCTTTCTCTCTGTATCTGCTCATTTCTCTTTTCCCCATCTCCCTCTCTCTCTGTTGCACATACTCTCCTCATCTCTCTCTTTCTCTCTCTCTTTCTTGTACTCTCTCATGCTCTCTCTCTCTCTCTCACACACACACACACACACTCTCACACACACTCTCATGTGCTCTCTCCTCATCTCTCTCTCTCTTTCTCTCTCTCTCTCTCACTGGTGCTCTTCTTTCTGGGGTAGGAATCTATATTTCATAAATGTGCTGTGTAGCTGCAGTAGCCAATTATCAACCGATCAGGCACAGCAAGCCCTGAAGCGTCAAGAGAGGTGTTTAGTCCGAGGAAGGCAGGCAGGCAGGCAGGGACCAGAACCCCCCAGAGACACTCCGACCTCACCCGCGCTGCTGGTTCCCTCCCTTCCTCCCTTCTTACTTCCATCCCTCTATCCATCTCTCCCTCATTCCCTTGCTCCATCTCTCTCCATCGCTTTCACTTTCTTTCACAGTCTCCCTTTTCCTCAATCTTTCACTCTCATTCCCTCGATCCTTTCTCTATCAATTTCTTTCTCTCACTCTCTCCTCATCTCTCTTCCTCTTATTAATGTTTCGCTCCCTCTCTCTCTCTTTCAATCTTACTATCTATATCCCTCTTTGTAGTCTCTCTCGGTCTCTTTCGCTCCCTCTCTCTCTCTTTCTATTCTTTTCTTTTCTATTTCTCTTTCTCTCTGCCGCTATCCTTTCTCTTTCTCCCTCTCTCTGTCTCTCTCTTTCTCTCTTTCGTCTTCTTCCTGCTCTCAGTCCTTACCTCACTGGCCGGGTTCAATTAGCGCCAGGGGCTGCTGGCACAGCGAGTCTGCAGCAGGTTGAGCGGAGGCTGAGTGGAGCAGACGGGAGTGTGTGTGTGTGTGTGTGTGTGATGGAGGGGTTAGCTGTGGGTGATGGTGGTGTTGGGTGGGGGCCCTTTAAATCACGGAGCCCAGCGGTGAACCCCGAGCCGGGCCTGCCGCTGCCACGGAAACACCAGTGCACGCACTCTCTCTCTCTCTTTCTCTCTCTCTCTCTTTCTCTCTCTCTCTCTCTTTCTTTCTCCCTCCGACACGACTGCCGCCAGCACTCGCCCCCATGCGCACCCAATCAGCCAGCAGAACAATGGGCTGCCTGTGTGGAGGGGTGGAGAGAGGGGAGAGAGAGGAGAGAGGTGGAGAGGGGGATAGAGAGGGGGAGGCAGAGAAGGGGGAAGAGAAGGCTGATGGGGCACAAAGGGCCAGAGGCCGCCTGAGACAGGCTCGTAGAACTCCTGGTGGAGGGGCCCTGTTACAGAGGGACTCATGTTGTATGTGTGTGTGTGTGTGTGTGTATGTGCTTGCATGGAAGCACTGTGTCTGACTGTGTGTGTAGATGGCTTGGATGATTATAATGGCTACATCTGTCTCTGTCTTTCCCTTTTCAAATTTCACCCCAGTCTTACTCTCTCTTGAATCTCAACTTCCCCATTCACTGTAGGATTCCAGCATTGTGTTACTTCATCCACCCTCGATGACTGAAATGTCACAATACTGATTTTCATTTATAGTTCTCACCTGCCTACTTCTGGTTCTTCCTCCTCTATTTCTCTCTCTCTCTCTCTCTCTCTCTCTCTATCATTCTTCCTCTGTGGTCTGGAAAAAGGCACATTTTCCACAACAGCATGACCCCTCACGAGCGTGTTGATTTTTTCAAACTGTTTTTATTTTCGTCTTCCTCTCCCTGCCCGTCAGTGCGGCCACCAGCCGTCAGCTCCCAGGCCCTCAGCTTGGCCGTACTCTTCTGAAACACACACACTACTTTGCTGTCTTCACGCATTACCAGGTGACTGCACATGCCCAAGCCCAAGAACTCAAGTGTTTAAACACACACACACACACACAGATTTTTAAATACACTGGGACCCCTAGCTAGACACACATACCCAAGTATACAGCTCTCTAAGTCTCACTCATGGAAACACACACTAATATAGGCACTCACACACACACACACACACCTACACAAAACACACACACAAACTTTATATATACCCCTATACACACACACACTCTTTTAAGCACATACACACAGTCACAGGCTGTGCCTGCTGTATCCAAATCCAGAGAGGCAGGCAGGCAGGCGGCAGAAAGACAGAGAGAGAGAGAGAGAAATGAGGAAGGTGAAGCAGAGGTCAGCCGCAGCAGCGAGAGCAGATAGGAGACGACTATCGATTCAGAGGGACAGGCACCCCACACGTCCCACCAGCCCATCCGCTCGCCAGTCCATAGATCAGTCAGGGCCAGGGGGCAGGGGCCAGACTCACCCTGGGGGCAATGCTGCATAGGGTGTGTATGTGTCTGTGTGTGTGTGTGTGTTAGGGGGGAAGTATTGGCACAGGGGTGGAGTCTGTGTGTGTGTGTGTGTTGGGGGGGGGGGGGTAGTATTGGCATAGGGGTGGAGTGTGTATGCGTGTCTCTGTCCGTGTTTGTGTGTCTGTGTTTGTGTATGTGTGTGCATGTGTTGGAGGGGGGCTGTGTCAGCCAGACTCCAAACAGAGTTGATAACGCTAACAGCCAAATGTGTGGAAAAATGGCTGGACTTTATTTAAACACATAAATATCCTCACACCCACATCCTCAGTGCTCCTGCTGTCAACACCAACATGTCTGCTGGCCTCTTCTCACATGCTAAATCACAGCAATCCTGATAAATTAGTAGAAAAACACTCTGCCTGATATATGTATAGGTTCCCATACTTGGCCCTTACATGTGTCAACACCTGTGAAAACAGTGTAAATATCTAACCCAAAGTATTTCATTTAATCCAGTTTGAGCTGATAATTACAGAATATGTTTGTCACAAAAATAAATAAAAAAAAAATCAGTTTTTCCAGTCGCCCTAGTTTTAGCACGCTCTGCATTATGCACACACACACACACACACACTCAAGTATTTGCCCAGAGTCAGGCTGGCAGCTTGGCCAGTGGCTAGGGCCACAGTTGGCTGAGTGCCCAGCACAGAGGCCCTTCAAGCCTCCGCCATCCCCCACCCACCCACACACTCACTCACACACACACACACACACACACACACACACACAACCCACGACACACATCCCCACCCCCACATGAACACACATGCACACACATACGTACGTACACACACACACACACACACACACACACACACACACACACACACACCCTTCGCCCCCCCCTCCGCTGGGTGAGGATGCGGACGCAGTGAGGCGGAGACAGGGCAGGCTGTGCCCGAGGGCATGAAGGGGAGGCCAACTCAGCCTCCTGACAAGGGAGGGAGAGAGAGAGAAAGAGATGGGGGAGGGCTCGGAGAGAGAGAGAGGAGGGAGAGAAAGAAAGAAATAATGGAGAGAAAAAGAAAGTTAGAGAGAAAAAGAGAAAGAGAAAGGGGGGATATATATAAAGAAAGAAGAGAAGAGAGAGAGAATGAAAGTGTGTGTATGAGAGAGAGAGTAAGAGAATGAAAGTGTTTGTGTGTGTGACAGAGAGAGAAAGACAGAGCGAGAGAATGAAAGTGTTTGTGTGTGTGTGTGTGTGTGTGTGTGTGTGTGTGTGTGTGTGTGCGTGTGTTTGAGAGAGAGAGTGTGTGTGTGTGTGTGAGAGAGAGAGAGAGAAAGTGTATGTGTGTGTGTGTGTGAGAGAGAGAGTGAGAGGGAGAAAGTATTTGTGTGTGTGTGTGTGTGTGTGTGTGTGTGTGTGTGTGCGTATGTGTGTGTGTGTGTTACGTGCACATCAATCCTCAGTGGTAAGGGGGAAAACGAGGGTCACAAGTAGAAGACCTCAGAGATTTCCATGGAAGTTCTGGAGGTCAAGAACGTCTCCTTTTATGGACACATCAGGCGCTGCAAAAGTCATGATGTCAGAGATGCATCTTAATCCACTGGAAGCATGAAACAAGGGTGTCAGTGCTTTCACTGTAAACTCCAAATTCACAGAGCTTGGATTTCTGTGTTTCATATTCACATTAAAGTCTGTCTGAATATCTGAATAACATAGAAGTGCATGGTTATTTGGTCTTTTTAATTACTGACAGAAAGAGCTTAGGCAAACAAAAAAATGGACATTCACACGTGCACGCACACACACCCACACCCCGATATTGAGGCTCTGATCTGGTTGATTCCCAAATTAAAATGATAAATAATTAAAGAAATGCATCAGGTAGAAGGTGCCTCTGGCCCACTGGAGTGTGGAGGGAGCCAGAGTGAGATTTTTTTCCCTCCTCCCCTTCTTTCTTTTTTTTTTTTTGCAGTTTCCTTCAGTTTCCAAGGCAACAAACTTTCAGCACTCTCCTCTCACTCAGATAGCCCTGTCTCTTTCTCTCCCGTTTTCTTTCTCTCACTCTCTTTCTCTTCTCATTGTTTTCTCTCTCTCGCTTTCTCTCCCTCTCACTCTCTCTTTTTATTTTCCCTGCCTTCCCCCAGGCACCCCCCAAGCCCAGCTGTAGTGCGGCGTGCCTGCCCCTCTAGCTGCACAATCGATGGGGACCCGAGCGAGATGGCCCTGATAACGAGCCGACGAGCCGATGTGCCGCGCGGGGTAAACTAAGGCAACGACAAGAGCCTGAACTCAGACAGAGAGCGAAAGAGAAAGAGAGAGGAAAAGAAAGAGAGACCGATGGAGGGTAGAGACAGAAAAAGATAGAGGAAGAGAGAGAGACAGAAGTAGAGAGAGAGGGCAAGAAAAAAGACAGAAGGAGAGAGATAGAGAGAAGAGAGAGAGTAAGAAAAAAAAAATTTCCCTGTGATGGGTATGTTCCATTGTGAGAATCCCCTAGCGGCCGCTCACATCTGCTTCCAGTTAGTGGCGTGACGTACTTCCTGTTACGGCCGAGGCCGCAGCTCAGCCGTCAAACCTCACACCGCCGAGGAGCTAAGAAAAAAAATAAATATATATAAACACACACACACACACACACATGCTTGCACATGCTCTCCCACACGGCACACGGCCATGCGCCTTGTGCCAATATCTGGCATGTGTTAGTGAGTGTATTCAGACATGTGGTGCGTCTCCATGTCACTGCCGATGCTGGGGGTGGTTGGGTGGTCAGGGGGTGAGCACTACACCTCTGTCTGCACTCTCAAACAGAGGGAAGCCTAGGGAAGCTGGTTTACATCAGTGCTACTCGATGTGGTTGATAAAATTAGTTTTTTTTTTGTTTTGTTTTTTGCGTAGGATGTAGGAGACGTTATTTTTAATAGTGAAGAAAAAGTCCCTTGAGAAATCAGCAAACACAATTTAACATGATTCATGTTTCTGCATATTATTCTTTCACAGAAATCCTCAGAAATGCTGTCATATGAAAATGTTTCCATTGCCAAAATCATTCAGCAACAAATCAGTTATATCAGTCAAAACTCATTCAGTTACACAATAAAGCCTGTATGTCGTATTTGGGGGGTTGTCTTTTAGATAGACAGATAGGTATGTAGCACCATATGGTGAATAATTTTCCATTATTGTGGAAGTCATACTGTATATTTCAGAGTTCTTTCCCTTCAATGTAAAAAGCATCTGTTTGTCTGTGTGTGTATGTGTGTGTGTAGCAGAAGCAGCAGACCCACAGAGAGATAGCCATCGGCTGTCAGCCAGGGTGCCACCTTGCAAATAAGGAATGGAAAGTGCAAGCCTCCTCCCCCAGCACACACACCGCCAACGTCAAAGTACGCAAACATCAGCAAAGGTGAACCCCCCTACGCACACGAACACACGAGGGAAACCCTTAGGGAACGTGGGCACACGAACAGAGAGGGAAAAACAAAGGGGAAGAGACATTGAGAAAGAGAGAGAGAAGGGGGAACGAAACTGAGAAAGAGGAGGAGGAAAGAGAGAGAGAGAGGATTAGAGAGAGAGAGAAGTGAAAATGTCAGCTGTGTGTATAGCACCGATGGCGTAGGCCGCGGAAGGGCTTACCTGTGTGTGTGTGTTAGAGGAGAGAGGAGATTCTGGGGGCTGGGTTGTGCGGTTAGGGCAGCGCTCTGACGACCCCCTGAAAGTGACGGTTTCCCTGCAACGGCACACGTTGGCTCTAAGCAGAGGGTCCTCGCCTCTACTGAACTTTCCACTGTCTGCCTAAGTTCAGAGAATGGAAGGTTGTTTCGCAACATTGAATCATGCTATTCTAGGACATACGCAGTGTAACCTTTAGGGGAGGAAAGATGTGTTAGATTTAGTGACTGTGTGTGTGAGAGTGTTTTGCGTGCATATGTGTGTAACTATGTGTGTACGTTGTACATGCTGCATATCATAAAACTGAGCTGAAAAGGAGTTTTGATCAAGAGACATCACATCAACAAATTTGTGTTTGATAATGCTGACGACACACCGGTATTTTAAACAGACGTCAGGAACATGGGGACATACTATGTGAATTTATACAGTACACACATACAAACTCAGTTCCAAGACTGAGAGCAGAAACGTCTGCGTGGAGTCTGTACCTGAAAGACAACAGCCTTAGAGACCGAAATGTTCACACAGCTGAAATCATCAACAGTCATTGATGCCCATAGAAACTTGCCATTGGAGATGGGACACACGTTGTAATATGACATCTTAGTTCCTTTGAATAAGTTGGATGTGCAGGATGTTAAATGAAAATGTACGCAACAAATTCTCATTCACCAAAAAAATAAAATCTAATAAGGGGAATCTTTTTTTGGTGAAAAATGCTAAGCATTTTTCCCCCTCAGATCAAACCTAGATTTCACATTATCTGTGGAAAGTTATAGGTCCCCTTTGGCTTATGAACATGATTTGTTTGGCCCCAGAAAGAGCCAGAGAAAGCGTCAGATGGGGACAAATGAAAATTTAAGCAGGGGGGTATTGATCGGCGAGCGAGTCAGAGAAAGGTCAGGCCCGGCATAGAATAAACAAACACAAGGGAGCGCTCAGAGACCCCCACCCGCCCCCATCAACCCCCCCAACCCCGGCAGTCGCCTCAACCCTACTCACCCCCTACTGTCGCCACTACCTCCTCCAGCCCTGAGCGTTTGACCTTTGACCTGCCGAGCTCCTGGGGCTGTCATCAGGAGGTGTCTGGGCAAACACGTGGAGGGCATATGCTCAAGTGGGAGCCGCCGAGAGGACAGAGTGATAACTAGGGCCAGAGCTGTCTCAACAGCCCAACTCAGTTTCCTATCTCTCGCTCTCCCGCCTACCTCAATCTCTCTCTCTTTTTCTCTCTCTTCCTCCAACACCCCAACTCAACTCCCTTGCTCTGTCTCTGTCTCTTGCCTTGCTTTCTGTCTCTTGCCTCTCTCTCTCTCTCTTTCTCTAACACTCCAACTCAACCCTGTCTCTTTTTCTGTCTCTTGTCTCGCCCTATCTCTCCACTGTCCCTCTTTGTCTCACACACCTATCTCCCCTACCTTCTCACTCTAGTGCATCCCACTATCTACCACTATCTTTCTCTCTCTCTCTCCTCCCTCAATCTCTGTTTCTGCTCTCTGCATCTCTCTCTCCCACCTCCAAACTGGCCTCCATCCTCCCCTAAGGTTTCCACTAACTCTCTTTTCACCCCCCACCCTCCTCCTTCTCTCTCCTTCCCTCCCTCTCCTGTATGTATCTCTCATTGTCCATGTCTCATGCCCCACCCCTCCTCCCCAACACCACCTTCACCTCCTTCTCTCTCTTCCCTCCCTCGCTTCCTCGTTCACGTCCCTCTCCTTCTCGCTATCTCTCTCTCTCCCTCCCTCTATCCCTCCCTCTCTCTCTCTTCTCTCCCTCTCTTCTTCTTCTCTGTCTCCCTTCCTCTCTTCCCTCTCTCTCCCTTCCTCCTTTACCTCCTTCTCCTTCTCTCTCTCTCTCTCTCCCTCTCCCTCTATCCCTCCCTCTCTCTCTCTTCTCTCCCTCCATCTCTGCTTCTCTCTCCCTTCCTCCTTCATCTCCCTCTCCTTCTCTCTATCTCTCTCTCCCCCTGCCTCTCACTCCCCCCCCTTTCTCCCTTCTCTCCCTCTCCCTCCAGCGGTGTTCATATCCTGCAGCTGCCCCCAGGTTCCAACCTGTCAATACCTCAGCGCGCCGGGGCTGCCCGGCTCGGTTAACCTCTTCACCGGCTGGAACAACATGGGAGGCCCAGTTCCCCCAGCTCAGCCACACACGGACCCCGTTGTCCTTCACACGGCCTCCAACCTGCCCGCCCCAGCCACACTGCTGTGTCGTCCCTTTGTCTCTGTCACTTTTTCCTTCTCTTCTTTTCTTTCTTTTCTTTTTCCGGGGGGCAGTGGGGGTGGGTGGAGGATGGAGGATGGATGGAGGATCCTTGGTCTCCCCCTGCCCATTGTTACCAGTTCTCTAAACTGACGCTGGTACTCTCAATTTCCAACATTCATTTCTACATTCATTTTACAAATGTTCTTCACATATGAAGAGTCGTGGATCTAGGTTGTTCCTATAATAACCTACATAAGGGAGTTTTTCCTTGCCCCTGTTGCTCTTGGGTGCTGCTTGCTGTAAAGCGCCATGAGACAATACTCTGTAAAAGGCACTGTATAATAATAATAATAATAATACAATTATAATAATATAATTGAATTTAATTTAATGTTACCATAACACATGGGTGTGGGCAACACATAGGAATATGCTTATTTTCTTCATTCACGTTTCTTACTATATTAATCATTATTGATTCTGATTCTTTGTTAGTAATGTGTAATTCATTTTACACAAAAGTGATTAACACACATGCAGCCAAAGCACAGTTTTATTTAATTATAATCAGCAATTTTAATCAGCAGAAATAACACTGCAGTGCTGCAGAATATACACAGAGTAACAGTACACAGAATAACATTAGGGGAAATTACTGTAATGGACAGGGTGGGAGCAAAGGTAGTTTAGAAGTATCAACCATCTCTGGTGGGAGCGTACTGGAGTCGACACTTTCACTAGTCTTTTACAGCTGAGAGCATTAGCATATCCTGCTACAGTGTTGTTGTGCATTAATTTGTGACAGTGGCATTCACCCGTCAAGAGTCTAATTAAGTAATCATGTTTTTTTAAAATATATATTTCATTTTGTTTTTTTTTGTTTTTTTTTTTTCAAATAAGGAGTTGGTTAAGGAAGTCAACATGGCGAGTGCAATTTACTGCTTCCTGTCAGAGGGAAGTCTGAGATCTCCAGGGAGAGCTCGGATGCAGGCTGGCAAACGGCTCGGCGACCACATCAAATCCCTGCGCTCAACCAAATCAACACCCTCATCACACACACTTCCTGCAGGGTGATAAGTAGGAAAAAGGCAGCCAGAGAGAGAGAGGGGGGGGGTGAGACAGAGTGAGAGAAAGGAGAGAGAGGGGGAAAGAGAGGGAGAGAGAGAAAGAGAAAGAGAGAGGGTAGACAAAGTTTCAGAGAGAAGCCTTGCTTTATGGAGTCTAACAGAAAAAGAGAAAAAACTACTGTTCAAAACGGTTATTCAGTGGTCATTCATTCATTAAAGTTACCTATGTGAAATTAGCCATTATGATTAATACACTACCATTCACTACTTAAAAGCGCTTTTAACAGAGTAGGCTGTAAGGACTCTGTGTGTATGTGTTTGTGTGTGTGTGTGTGTGGGTGTGTGAGACAGGGGTGGGGTATGAGGGTAATGGCATAGTGACTCTAAACAAGTCTAGGCATAACCCTCCGGATCTTCTTGCTGTGAAGCAGCGGCAAGCTATACATCTCAGGTTACGGCAGCGATGGAGTGTGTGTGTGTGTGTATGTGTGTGTGTTTGTGTGTGTGTGTACATTTGCTGCTTTCTATGTGTGTGTGCTGGTGTTTATGTGTAAAAGTCTGTTCATTTGTTTGTGTCTACATGTTCCATTGTAATATATGTTTTGATTTTATTTGTGTGTGTGTGTATGTGTTTTATTTTCTGTCTGTGTGTGTGTGTGTGTGTGTTTGTGTGACTGCAAACTCTTGTTCATGCATGTGTGTGTGGCAGACAGACTATATTAAATCCCTCCTGCGGCCAAGGTGTCTGGTGGACATAGCTTGACGCTAGCGCTGGGTGTTGGGTGATGCAGACGACAGCGTCAGCAGCAGCAGCAGAGGCAGTGGAGGTGGCCAGTGGATGTTAGTGGTGGTGGAGGTGGTAGAGATGGCCAGTGGTGGAGGTGGTGGTGGTGGAGGTGGTGGTGGTGGTGGAGGTGAAGGCATCAGCATTATCTACCTGCTGAGGTATGCCGTCAACCCCCACGGCACTACACCACACCACACCCACACACACACACACACACACACACACACACACACACACACACACACCCCTACCCTCCGCCCTGCCTGACTATCTGCCAGCCAGCCCCTCCTCACCTGGCCCCATGGGTGCAGGTGTGATCTACAGACCCAGCATGCAGGCACAGTCGCACAGCCAACTGCCACACACACAACCCTAGACACACACACACACACACACACACGCACGCACACAAGAGTATGCATACAAACACACGCACACACCCCTACACACATAACCTACCCATAACCGCCACCTTCAGCTCACCTCTCCCACCGCCATGACACACACCCAGCGCAGGATAAACTCAGTGCGAGGAAAGGCGGCCTGTTTGCAATCTCAGGCCTATTATCTGCTGCTTTCCTCCACCAACAAGCCTCTAGCCTACAAGATGATTGCCATGACGACACAATCCAGATTTGCCTGCCAAGGCAGAGCAGATAGCTGTGTGAGTCAGTGTGTGGTGAAGCAAAGTTCAGGCTATAAAGTCACTTAGCGCTGGTTTCTGCTAGAAAGAGGAGAAAACAGAAACTACTCCATTGGTGATCCAGTCCCTTAGTTCTATAAGAGGAAAACAATACAGACCAGGCCCACCACTGACATAAGAAGATGTCAAATGTGGCTGTAAATACTGGAACACAAGTAATGTGCAAACCATCGATTTTGATGGAGTTCATGATGACTGTGTTTTGAAAATCAATTCCATTGATGGAAATGCAGCCCTAACACCCTCCTCACACACCCTCACTCTCTCTCTCTCTCACACACACACACACACACCAGTTTTTGGGTTGGGGCATGACACCTCCTCAGAGCCACGAGAGGCCTCACATTAAGAACACTTATGAATGATTTACGCAGACATCTGCCACTTCTGAATTATAGATCTGCATGGCGGGCGGAGCATATGGAGACACACGCTTCTTGTCCCACGCCGCACCACCATGACAAAATGCTAGCTGTCCTCACGATTAGTGTCTGACCTCCCCTCACTGTGCACTGACCAAATAGTGATCAAATAGTGAACTTTTTTTTTTTAAAAGAAAGAAACAGAAAGAGAAACCTAATCACTGATTACATTAGAGTAATGACAGTGTGCTGTATCAGTTGATATTCATTCAGCTAGTCAGAGGTGTTATTATGCAAACCTCAGCGGGTTGAAAACAAAAGCGATGTTTGAGCATATGTCTCTGTGTTCAATGACTTGGCAGTGGAACAATAATAGAACGAGTGACGCAGATGGAGCACTTCCAGGCCACCTCCACACCGGGGGAAGACGGAAGAAGTGCAAGCCCACTCTGTGAGCTTGCCGTTGGGGTGAGATAATCTGACAGGTTGTGGGCCAAAAAAGTGGCCTCCAGAGAGGCAGAGAGAGAGATGGTGGTGGAGGGGGTAGGGGTGGGGAGAATCTCAGCACCAACACCAGGCCTTAACCTCACAATACATATCCCTGAAACACCTCTCTCTCTCTCTCTCTCCTCTCTTTTTCTGCTATTCTCAGTGTATTTTTCTCTCTCACTCCCTCTTGTTGGTACCATCACAACTGTGCACCTCTCAAAAAAGCATGAAAGCTTTTCTTCCTGACTGTGTGTGTGTGTGTGTGTGTGTGTGTGTGTGTGAGCAGGAGGCTGCCTCTCACCAGGGACAGCTTCGATCTCAGCCTTTCTACAGAGGATTAGCGTCTTATCGGGGCTCCCGAAAAGCCTCTGTAAGAGCTTCCTCTAATTACCGTATCTTTAATTAAGCTGCGCCGCAGCCCTCGAAACCCTTACCACCCAAGAGCTGCAGACCCATAAAAAAGCACAGAGTGAAGGAAAAAAAAACAGCACCGTCGCCCCAGCCCTTGTTAAGGGTTATAAAAGAAAAAAGAAATGGCCATGTTGTGTTGTTTGTTTTTTTTTTCAAATGGCAGACAGCCTCCCGGTACTCACTCCTCTCTCTCATACACACACAACACACACACAAACACACACACAGAAATTTCATGTTCTGAGTGCAGTGGCAGGAGAGAGCAGCACCCACGCACATTGGTGTAAAGCAGCGTGGCACAGGTTTCAGAGGGACCCCTCCCAATCTTTCCATTGCTGCTTACTTGGAGGTGATTACCTACAGTGGAAAAACACGTGTGTGTGTGTGTGGGGGTGTGTGGTGGCGCTGGAGGTGAAGGGGGTGCGCAGTACAGGAAAGCCTCTGACTTGCACACACACATCTTATCAAGGCATCTGAAAAAGCGTACAGAGAGCAAGGACTCCTCATGAAAGGCTTTCGTTAGGTTTGCCATTCTTTTTTTGACTGTAGGGCCTAGACGGGTTCGGGCGGGCATGCTGGAGAGATGCAACTCAGCTTGTTTAGCTGCAATTACGTCTCTAATGAGGAATCAAGGAATGCAAATATAGATGTGTGTGTGTGTGCAAGTGTGTGTGTGTGTGTGTGTATTTGCACATGTGTGTGTAAATGCGTGTGAAAATGTGTGATGAATGTGTAGAGTGCGTGTGTGTGTATAAGTCTGTATACTTGTCCATGTGTGTGTGTGTGCTTGCATGTGTGAATGTGTTTGAATGTGTGTGTGTGTGTGCGTGTGTGTGTGTATGTGTGTGTGATATAGCCAGAGATGATGAAAAGGCAGCAGACCCATGCTGCCCTGAGGCCGCCGCACCCCGGCTCCCGCTCGGCGAGGCAGAGGTAGGACAGCACACACACACATACACACACACACACACACACACACACACATTAATGGCCCCGCCACACTAATTGCGTCTCACTTAGACAAATCTCTGCAAATCACGAGCGAGCCGGCAGCACTGCTGGAGCCTACTGGGAGCAGAGAGCGGCAGGCAGGCGGATGGAGAGAAGCGGGGGGAGGTGGTGCCTGGAGGAGAGAGTGTGCAGTGTGGGCGCCTCAGAGACAGAGAGAGACGGATAGAGAGAGAGAGAGACAAGGGAGGAGTGCTCCCTAGAGGAAGCAGAAATAAAAGAGAGAAAGAGAAAGAGAGAGAGAGAGAGAAAAGGAAACTGGGAATGCAGGAGGACAGAGATAGAGGGACAGGAGGTGTCATAGGGAGAGGGTGGAAAAGGAATAGATGTGAGAAAAGTGAGTGAGAGAGAGAAGGAAGGGGGGGTAGAGAAGCAGGAGGAATGTATGGTGAAGTGAGAGACCGAGAGACAGAAACATACACCATAGCACCTTCTTCACCACAGTCCAGGCTGAATACAACTCCAACTTCAACCCCCCTACCAAACACACACACACACACATACTCCCCAAACCACCACCACCCACCCCCATCTTCCCACCTCCAACTTCCAAACAACCCCCCCCAACCCCCTACTGGCTCTCAGATCTCCTCTCCCTCACTACCCCCCATCCTCCATCCACACACACACACACAACTCCCTATCTCTACTCTGGAAAACATAGAGCGGGGAAAGATGAAACACACAAAAAAAGAAAAAAAAGAGATAGAGCGAGGGAGGGAGGAAAATCAATAACGCAGATGGATAGCCGGATAACAGGGTCCGGCATGCTCCGGCGGAGAGGCAATCCAGAGGGTGCCCTGGCAACTTCCACACAGGCTCGACGCCGAGGAGAAACAAGCTGGTGAGCCCAAGGAGCCTAATCACTCCCCCGCACCTGTGTTTCACCCCTCATTTATTACACACACACACACACGTCAACACACACATACACACACATTGACATAAACACACGCACACACTCACATTGTTATCACACAAGCACAACAGTGTGCATACGCTCTCACACACTCACACATAAAAATGCACACACACACAGAATTATCACACATACACTACCAATATACACATTATCACAAACAGACTACCACCACTCTCTCTCACACACACGCACCCTTCCTCCAGACACACCATTAACGTACACACAGATACACCACTACCATACACACCCACACACATGCCACAAAGACACATAAGCACCACAATAGTTTCCACAAACACACACATGCATGCTCTACCCCCTAACAAATCTTCATGTCGTGTCCATGAAGACTCACTCACCCACCCACTCTTTTCTGCCCTGCCCTGCTCCAAGTCTGGACTGGACCTGACCGCATTTCACCCCTTCATAACTCTTACAGTCAGAAAAACACACTGATTTTTAGCATTCCCCTATGGAGAGAGGAATGGAGGAGAGCTTTTGTCTCCAAAACTCTCTTTCTTTCTCTGTCTCTCTGAGAAGTTCTTGGACCAGGAGAATTGGTTCTTGGAGACTGGCCAAAGCAGAATAGATTTCCACTAGTTCAACAGTTCCCTTAGTGTAGGTTAGACCTCTTTCCATTAAATAAATGTCTATCTATTGCACATTCTTTTATTAAGGCCTGAAACAGAAATATCAAGCCATAAAATAACCTGACTACGCTAATATTATACATTATGTGTGTCTGCAAGTGCCTGTAATGGTTGAGTGACATCATTTTACAATCAGAGTTTGTATCTGGGAATGTCTGTGGTTGTGTACTGTATTCCATTTTTTGTAACCATGTGGATTATGTCACAATGGTCACACCAACCACCACTAGTTGCCTACAGTCAGTGTTTGCAAGTATAGTGAATAATCTACAATCTATGTGTCCTTACCTCTTCTGAAACTATCATGATTGTCATGACTAAATGATCAAGAATAAAGTAAAAAAATTTAACAATAAAAATAGCCTTGTCGTTTTAAGTGTAGGCAGATCACAATTGCTTGTAGCCTCCATGCTCAAAAGAAGCATTCATGCTGTGAATCATGCTGACCATCAGATGCAAAAATGCTTCCCACTTTGGAAAAGTGACAACATGAGTACATGACTTAATTTTTAAGACAATTTTCAAGTGCACATCGAGTCCACATGTGTTTGAGTCCAAGCCAAGTTCAAGTCATTTAATAAAAAGCCAAGTCCGAGTCGAGTCAGATACAGCTCCAATGGAAATGTGTGCACTTTATTAACAAGGCCTGTGAAATTAGTGCAGACAGTGTACTGTCTAACTACTGAATTAGTGTAGACAGTGTACTGTCTAACTACTGAAATCTAACTATACCTAATTCTGACTACTTTATGTTAAACTAACATAAACAGTTGCTATTTTAAATGATGACTAATAACAGCAGATGGTAAGTACGCAAACTTTGGTTATGCTAACATTATGTCCTTAAGCAGCTGTTATTGCAAAGGCATTGAGTTTACATGTAGGAAAAGAACTGTAGGCTAGGTGAAAGTTAGACCCACTTTGGACATCAATATTGGAGGCACTAGTGTTGAGAAAATCAGGTGAAATAAATGTACAAGCTGAAGTCCTCATTGTTAAAGTCATTGGTGCTCAAGTCAAGTCACATATCCTTAAAATGGGGCCAAGTCAAGTTGGACATGAGTCCTGGCCTCAAGTACTCCATCCCTGCCTCAAGGTCCTCAAAAATATCAGTAATTCATTGCAGACTCCAGTGTGGATGATCTATCAAACACATGCTGCAACAGTGCCACCCAGAGGTGATTTAAGAGAATGGACCCTGACAGACAAATACTGGACAAATCTCTCTCTACATTGTACTGGTCTAGTGCAGGGGACGGCAAACATTTTGGCTTAAGGGCCACATTGGGTTTTCAATTTGACAGATTGGCAAAGTGACCCAGACCACTAGTGGATGAGGTCTGAAAATGTATCTGACCAAATTGACCTTGTCTTTGTGCTAAACTCCTGAATATTATCCAGAAAAAAACCAAAACATTTTGCTGTTTTTGCAGCTGATTTTGCTACATTTTGTTGTTTTTCCATGAATCAAGAGTAGATCTATTGTGCCAGATACTGTTGACATAGAATCTGTCAGTCAATGCAGCTGTCTATCAGAGTTACGAGACGAGTTATGAGATTTAACGTAGGCCAGTGGCTAGGTCAGTCCAGTAAATGATTACAGGGTGAAAATGGAACTACAGGGCACACCAATCAGTTGGCCAGTTTCTGCCTAGAAGCAGTGACTTTAGGTCTTCAGGTCTACTTCAGGCCTACAGAATGAGGATATGTATAATTTAGCATGTGAGTAAATTGTGAATTTTATGTTTGCATTATGCAATTGAATGTTTTTTTATCAAGCCAGTGAAAAGAGAGAAAAAGGAAAGATTTAACATTTCTTTAAAAGCAAAGTTTGAAAAAAACAAAGTAGTAGGTGGTAGTAGAAAGTATGGGTTGAGAAGAGAGTTTTGAGTGCTTTCCCCCAGTAAGTTACTTGAGTCTAAAAGAGGGATTTTGAGCAATTTGTGTGTGTGTGTGTGCAAGCACGTTTGTGTTTGTGTGCGTGTGTGCATGTGTGTATGTACATGCATCTGTGTATGTTTGTGTTTTTGTGTATGTTTGTGTTTTGGCACCCAAGCGCTTATGCTGTGTTATTCAGAGGTGCTCAAAGACAGGCCACACATTTTATGTCATATTTGGACCCCCTGAAATAGCCTTGGCCACCCCCTGGCCACCCTATGTACAAAATACTAGCTATGCCACTGCCTCCCGTGAAAGAAACAAGGAAAGAGCAATGGCATGATGGAGGAAAGACCCAAGACATGACTAGATGATAAAGAACATCCAACCCTGCTCTCCTTACCCCACCTACCAGGCTAACAGTCGCTCCGTGGATCCACTTGAACTGAAATCACGCGTCTTTTACCATCCTGATCTTGACCATACAGTTAATTTATTCTAGAACGGTACTGATGGCCTTAGATTCATTAACTAGGTCAAAATTACTGTATATGCCTGACATAATGTGACATAAAGTGTGGATGTGTTTACGGTCACCCTTGTCCCACATAGGATGGGCATCACCCATGCTACATTTATGTGCCTCCCCAAGTAAAGTCATGACATATTTTTATATCCATACATGAGCAGCTATGTATTAATTCCCCAAAACCATGACATGAAGCTTCATTCAGCTCTGCCTTTCACTTCACGGAGGCAAGGTCTCAGGTGGTGCTGGGTCAATGGACAGCACCCACACAGCAGTTTTCAGTGCTCTTCAATTTACCTTTATTGTCTGTGTGACTATTGTGAGTGTGCAGTCTGGAAATGAAAATAAAGAAAACAGAATGCATACACAAAAAATACGTAACGCATTAATGCAGGGGTGTCAAACTTTTCATCAGAGGGTCACCATACCTTGTCTACAAGCGTGACCAAAAACTGTTTGGTGAAAGAAAATCCAGTATGCATTAATGCATTAATTACCCTCTCTGGTTCTAATGCGTCTGTGTCCTGTATTCTGACTTTCTCACCACTTAATTGCGTTTTCCTTTCCTGTCAGTAAGCAGTTTCATGATACACCTCATAGTTGAGTTCAATAGTCATAGAAAATGCAGAGCTGCCAGTATTGTGCCGTGGAAACACTAATTTGAAAAGCTTCATCGAGCTGCATGAAATTATGTCAAGGGCTGGATCCGGGCCCCAGGCTGTATGTTTTACACCCCTGCATTAATGTTTAACACCTAGGCACTGAGTCCTATACGGGGAGGCGCATAACTGTTGGTACGGATCATGCCAATTGCATGTGGGACTAGGGTGACCATAAACACATCCACATTTTTGGGACGGCTTTACAATGAACCTGGCTATGGGATACATTGCTGCCTGAAATGATCTCAAATTGCTAATTAAGTGTCTTGAATACTGATAGCTATACCTTATTATATTACTTTATGCATCTTACCTCTGATTGTTGGTAATTTATCCATATAAATGTTGATGGCCACCATCTCTCGTATAGAAATTACTTCATTAAGTTAACCTTAACCCTAATGTACAGTGCACAATTAGGAACTGACATGTTTTATTTGATTACTCCTTAAAGCTTACATCATAATGATAGTTTTACTGTAGAACCTCTCCATTTCCTCTGAGTGATTTGACTGCACAAATGTTTGCACCCTTTCTTGCTCCCTAGCTTGAAAAAAGCGCTTCTTACAAAGACGTGCAGTGAACTGTCAATCATCAGTAGTCAATCATCTTCAGAGAGATGAACTACTAGTACAGCAAACAGTACCATCAAGGAAGAAGGTTACCAGGAGTAAAGTGGACCTAAAGAGGAAGAAAATATTTCCAAAAAATGGATTACCAAGGATTTAAATTAATTTTGCTTTTTAGCATCTGTATTTACTCTATATTAATTTCAGAAGGAAATAAGGAAGGTAAGTATTAGGGTGCAGGGCACATAACATGTGGTTGAAAGTAATATTATGCCCCTTCAACCAAGCTCCAAAGCGCTGATCAGGGCATGCTATTGATAAGTTAATCACATTACCATGAGACATTATTCCACAAGAATTTTCTAAGAGACCTAAAAAAAATAAGAAAAAAATGTCACTCTGCAAAATGCATTGCTCATACTTTGGTTTGGTTTGGGTGCACAGTCACCGACTCCAATGCTGTATCACCTTAAGAGCTGTCTTGTTGGTTAAAATGTCAGGTAACACCTTATTTTACAGTGCATATATTGGCAGGAACTAAGGCAAATGTGTGGTTGTGGTTATATGCAAGATGTGCATGTGTGATGAATAGAGCAAGAGTAATGGGTATTGTTTTGGAGCATGACTTGCATGCCATTTTTGTTTGAAGTGGGATGCATTGCTGCTTGAATTGATCTCAAATTGCTAATTAAGTGTCTTGAATACTGATAGCTATACCTTATTATATTACTTTATGCATCTTACCTCTGATTGTTGGTAATTTATCCATATAAATGTTGATGGCCACCATCTCTCGTATAGAAATTACTTCATTAAGTTAACCTTAACCCTAATGTACAGTGCACAATTAGGAACTGACATCTTTTATTTGATTACTCCTTAAAGCTTACATCATAATGATAGTTTTAATGTAGAACCTCTCCATTTCCTCTCAGTGATTTGACTGTGCAAATGTTTGCACCCTTTCTTGCTCCCTAGCTTGAAAAAAGCGCTTCTTACAAAGACGTGCAGTGAACTGTCAATCATCAGTATTAGCGAATGAAATTCAAAGGGTCAATCAGATTCCAGGGGAGTCCAGTGCTACCCCGGCCCCTCCTCTGTCTCCGCCCTGCCAGGAGGAGGGGCTAGGAAAGAGGAAAGGATGGACCAACTATGAAATGGGATTCACCCTAATCTCTTGTGTGGCCCTCTACACTCTATAAAGAAAACAGCTCTCCTATGACATGGAAATGGTCTTGGCGTGTCTTTATCTGGTTCTGAGGTTTCCTCACTTGCAAATTCTTCTGCCTCTTTTAGCTCTTCAGCCACTGCAGCAGCTACATTTTTAAGTCAAAGGTCCTCAATCTTAGTCTGATCTGGCTTCCTATCTTGTTCTACATATTTCCTTTGTCGGACACATGGAAGTGCTATGTAAAGCACCAGGCACGGCTTATTTGTTTGTTACAGCAACATAACACCTTATCACTGCAGTCATGCCTACTTTTGAATGATTATGTCAATCATTATAATATACTTCATAAACCTTGAATGTGTTTGTAATGCTATATGGATACAGACTTATCTCAAATCACCTTTGGTTGACTTGGTAAAGTAAGTGAAGGAAGTGAGGCACGGGGAAGTGGGGAAGGTGTTTTTTTTGTACAAATTATTAAGGAGTTATCAAAAACATGGAGTTCTATCATCAAAACTATAATCTACTAAATGTATCTATTATTATATGGCTCTCCAGAATGCTGCGAAGGTTCCATCCACTTTGAATGGGCCTTCACAACAAACATTTGTTCATGTGTCAGGGTCCACACTGTGTCAGGATCCATATCACGTCGGGGTCCACATTGTGTCGGGGTCCACACTGCATCAGGATCCATATCACGTACAAGCACTCAAAGTAAAGTGAGATGAACACATAATTACTCATGAAAATCAATTAGGCACCATTACCGACAATAAGTAAAGTGCTATGTGAAGTGCTATATTTCCTTAGTATCAAAAGGCCAAAGAAGCTTATAAGGCTTTGTGACACTTCAAGTTGAGTACTTAAATAACATAATATCTTGAATAAGTACAGTCATGAGAATGTATAAACAGTTATGAATACTGATGTCATTAGTTATAAAGCATTATAATTTCATTATAACCTTTTATGAGTGCAGTTATAATGCTTTATGAATGCTAGATTCTTAGGCCTGGAAGGCCTGGAATTTTGTATTATTATTTTTTTTTGATGGTGCATTTTTTTTTTTTTTTTGGGCGGGGGGGGGGGGGTTAAGGCCACTTGCAAGGGCATCAAGACCATAAACTATATAAAGTATAAATTATTCAATTGTGAATGGATGTTTTATGCAAAACTGCTACCGCACAATGAGGTGGCTACACTTTTATAGGGAGTGAATCAGCAGATCAAACTGTAAATGCTGCATTAAGTAGGACAGGATAGAAAAACTCACGTAAGACCACAATGACCTGAGAAAATACAATTTTCCGACTCCAATGCTGTATCACCTTAAGAGCTGTCATGTTGGTTAAAATGTCAGGTGACACTTTATTTTACAGTGCATATATTGGCAGGAACTAAGGCAAATGTGTGGTTGTGGTTGGATCTCAGGCAAAGAGAGACTGTAGTATTATGACTGTTAGAAGGTGGTAAGTGATAACCAAGGGCAGGGTGCATCTTGAAGACTATGCAATGGGTAATGTGTATTCAGTTCATGGCGATAGTGTTCTTGGAGATGGTTAGCGCTTCTAGTAGTATCTTATTGTTTGAACTATTTACACTGGTAGTAGATATATCTCCAATTATTCAGAGGGAGGGGCATGCTGGAATGAAGCAGCCCATAAAAGTAGAGCATGATTCTGTGATCTTTGTTCCAATTAATCAATTGGAACAAAGCCATTGTTTTGGTAATGATACAAAGGTTAGTGTTTTTTTATTCTGAAATGCATTAAATGTTATTGAAAAATATTGTATCTAAGCATTTTTCGCCTCTACCATTAAGGACATATAACCCCACTAACTAGGATATATATTTCTAAATACCTATACTCTCCAAATGTGAGCTAGCCGGAAGTCTGACATCACCTTTCCATTCTCTTAAAAGAATTGGTATACTCCACCCTTTCACAAAATCAAATACTATAAGTAGCCAATGACAAAAAATGTTTTCTTCAGGGCACTGAAATGTTGCTTTTTTGGTCTCTCACAGAAGTGCTCTTGGACATGGTTGCATTGAGATCGGAACTCGGTTGGTTGGAATGGCCACATGAGAACGGGGTGAGTAACTTGGAGAAAAGAATATTGAAAGTAGTCCCACTGCCCATTGCCCACTTATGGCAATTACAAGACCATTTCTACAGGAACATTATATTAATTACAGTACATGCAAACCAATGCACTGTATTGCTCTTCCTAGGCAAATTTCTTATTACAGTGGATACAAACCAAAGCACTTTATTGCAGTCATTTTCAGTCATTTTAATTTTCAATGTTAAACGAACATTAACTTTAACACAGCTAATGCCATTCACTTTCATTGTTATATTTTCTTGGCAGCATACAGTCAAATGTATTTTCAGGGGGAAATTTTGACAGCTCGTTGGAATACACAGTAGCTTTAAAAATGTGTTAATAAGTAAGATGTTTTTCGTTATAGACAAGAAATCTTGGTAACACTTTGGTAAACATTAACTAACACCTAGGGTGTTTTCACACTTGGACCATTTCATCCCTCAAAAAGGACTCAAACCAATGACTGCATTTTTGGTGCATATGTGAACACTCCAACCGCACCCAAACCCTTTTAAAATGTACTGTATTGAGACCATCTTTGTTCACTTAACCAGCGCATCGTGAACATAAATTGCTTCAGGTTCACTTTGCCTTTATTGCAGTGTATTTTATCCATCTATTCTTGCTGTTGTGGCATTGCTTGCTCCTTTACAATCTAGTCAACAATATGCTATTTATCACAACTAGTTGATAATAAAACATGCTGCAGACTTGAAACATACAGACACACAAATGTGTTCTTTGCAATGTGAATTTAGCGAGTAGGCTATCTACCACATAATGCTCACCATTTTTCAGTATGTATATGTCAAACTCTTTACATGCATATGACAAGAAGCACCACGCAGTAATGGGCTTGTTTGAGATGACTGACTGGCTTGTTTGAGATGGACTTGAAATAGTGAGGTTTTTGGACAATCTTGTCTGAACTTCACCATACCCTTAGGGAAGGGGAATCGGTCTTGGCATGGGCGTCTAGGAAGGGCCTCTAGGATGGAGAATCAGTCCTGGCATGGGCCTCCCGTAGTGTTGGTTGCAGTCCACTCAGGTGGGGAAGGTGACAGGAGTCCATCGGAAGGAGGCAGGGATGACACTCTGCAGAGATGATTGTGGTGTAGATGGACAGAGGAAGCAAAATCAAATGAAAAATTAGTTGTTAGATTAGTTGACTAATAGAAAAAGTTATTGAGAGAACTGCAGCACAGTCACCACTGTTATTTAGGATGTGAGCAGCTACAAACTACTTTAGCTTGTAGAGCATAACAAGGTAGATTGGACCTAACACAGTGGGAACTGGTGTGATTGGTTGGTTGGCCGGTGTTCAGATCAGATCCAGTCAGAATTCTGGAAATTAATTTTAGTCCAAAGTGGATTTGTTTTCACATATACACTATAGCCCACATTTACATAATTATGAGTTCATCAGTCACATTCAATCATCAATCATGAATTCATGAAATGTATTCATTTGCATTATATGTAAGTTAAACATTTAATAATTTCTTACTCATTTTGAAACAATGCTGAACTAAGGGTTATCTAAGTGTTAGTTAATGCTGAAGTAATACTAAATTGTGTACCATTATTATAGTGTTACCACCATCTTTACTTAGACCTTTATAGCATTTTGTACTAAGATGGCATAAATTATTATTACTACTGTGGGCACATATGTTTTGCTGGAGTTTCTTTATACCACGTTTTTCTTTTTAATGACTACTACAGTGATTTTTGGTCATTAATCCCCAGGATACCATTGGGCCATGTATATGGTCAGCGATTCCAAGGAGACCAAAGCACAGGGGAACATGAAACTCATGGGCATGTAGTAGGTCTAGCTTTTGGTTCCAGTGGTACTGTGCTGGGCCCCCTGAGAGACAGGTTGGTCAGACACAGTTTTCATGTTATAACTTGAAAATTGTTGCAGCAAATTAACACAGAAATATCACTTGCTCTCCTTTGCTAAACCCACTAAAGATGGCTGGTCATACACAGTTTTTGTGGAATAACTCAAAAACCCAAGCCAACATAATTTTAAGGTTGCATTGGTCTCAAGGAACCGCATTCACAACTAGTTCAATATTTGTATTAATAAGAATCAATGAATTAATTAATTTCCATGACAGCATATTACATGTTCCAACAACACCAACTGGTCAAAGTTAGATGTGTTCAGTGGCTTGTCTTAGCAATGTTACAGGTCGCTATGCAAGCGAGATGAGAGGAATGTTTGGACGTGCATCTGTTCAATTAAACTAACTGCAACAAAAACAGGAGACCTAAAAAACCTGAACAAACACAAACACAAATTAAACAAAAAAGTTTCTCTATTCATACCACGTAGTCTTGTATTGTCAAGAAAATGTTCCGGACTGACTAGTGTTTCTCTAATTCAGTCACTTTCCAGGCCTCACTTCCTGTCTACCTATATTTAATTTCTGGCAGTTTCAAAAGACATAACATACCTTAGGACATGGATTTCTCATTCTGACATCAAAAGTGAATTCAGATTTTCACAGGTCACAAATGGCCCTGTGAATGCCCTATGGCTTACTTAATCTTCAGACTAAGCCCAAAAGTTCTTACATCTACAGTATTGTCAGAATTACACTGTGTGGCTATGCCACCTTTGGAGAACAGGACTAATTGGCCCCCTCATTGCCGCTTGCAGCTGTATTTGCAGATAGGATTTATTTGATATGATTTTAAATGCACTATAACAGTTCAGTGCATTTTGCCCTTGACTTTGCGAATGTTAGAGGGCACCTTGAATAAGTTCACTGCTGGCTTTTCTTTTCTATGACCTGAGCCGAACATACCAGCTGAACATGTCCTCAGCTATAAGTACAACTTTTCTGTGTTACTTTGCATTCATGTCATGTAATAGATCAATTTAGTATCTCATCTGCACTTTTGTGGTTATTGGTTTAGCGATGGGTGTGTTTAAGAGCCTTGCTTGTAGATGTAAATTCTAGATTTGTCCAGCTCTTGACACCCTGAATAAAAAACCCTCGCTGAAAAAAAAGCTTTTTTTTGGAGCTCATGGATGATGAGACCTAGGATATTATCATTCAGCTACTGGAAGGAAACTTCAAAATTCAGTTCTAATTCAAGCCATAGATATCATAAGTAATACAAACTTATAAGTACATGTAATACTGTCGCTAAATCACCTATCTCACAATTTCTGGGTTCACCGTTTGATTTGGCTTTGGCTGGGTAAAGCCTGTTGCCTGTTGTTACATTCTACGGTAGAAAAATATGGGACTTTCTATATTTTTCGTGAATTTCCAGGAAACAAAGACAAGAGACCAGGCGAGATGAAGGCATTGCATTTATAATTAGTAAGGGAAGGTATATTTCCTGGTTTGTAACCTATTTTACAGGTTTTACCTTGTGATTACAATGACAGCAGCGCACGGCTGAAGATGAGCTGCTCCCAGTTGCAATAACTGGAATAACTACACTACAGTCCAGACAAAGCCATTAGCGTGCGAAAGGGTGACTGCTCAGCAAACACGTGATGGAGACTAAGAAAGACTAGACACAAACACAAACAAGAGAAGTAGCCTATCAGAGAGCATACGCAACACGCCCTCCTACTAACCCGATAAGGACCAATGTTGCCAGCTGCTGTTGATGTTGCCTTTCACATACCAATGATTTGTCCAATGTCTTTGGTCTTCATTTGCTGGACATTCATAAAAAAAGGTAAAAAGGCAGTTTTTTGCTTTGAGTCTCTGCACTGAGGCACACAGCATGAACTCCTATTTCAGACTGTGCTGTTTACTACTAGTAGGATGGTGCTTTACTTGGCCAAGGCATATAGGTACCCTATAGGTCATAAAATGCATTGTGCAGCTCATAGAGTGGGCTCTCAGCCCTTCGGGGCGGGCGCACTCTGGCTGCTTCATATGCCAAGCTTATTGGCTCGACAAGCCAGTACGCTAAACATTGTTTCGACAAAGCCCTCCCATGGGCTTGTGTACCAAAACACACAGAGCTGCTCCGACCTCCGAAATGGGCGGATGTGCTCCATATACGTACGCAGAGCCCTCACAGAGCAAATCACTTTCAGCTCTGGCTCTGACTATAGGGCAAGAGAGTCTAAGGCGGGCAGATGACCTGCAATCTGAACAAGGCAGTCAAGACTTTGGGCACATAGAAGGGGTTGGTATGTAGGATGACCCTGGTGCCCCCAGGAGCAAACTGCATGCATGCAGGGTTAAACAAAAAAGCAGTGGACATCAGTGGAAACAGTAGTGCCATCTTAAGAGAGAGCAGTTTCAGATCAGTATCTGAAAGGGGCTCAAATGTCATGCGGGACAGTGCTCTCAGCACCAGTCCCACAGAGGAACTGACAAAGAGTGGGGGGGTGTAGATGTCTCGCACCCCTGATGAAACAGCCAGACAGGGGGTGTACGCCCGGGGTAACACCGTTCCAACCAGTGTGGCAAGCAGAGATGACTGCCAGATAAACTTTGAGAGTTGAGAAGGCACGGTCCTGCTCGAGCATGTGTTGAAAGAAAGACAGAATGACAACGATAGGGCATGTGACTGGGTCGTGGTTGTGTTCCATCCACCATGACCCGAACACATGCTATTTTAGAGAATATAGAGACCTGGTAGACAGGGCTCTAGCACTAAATCACCACGATTCAGGAGGTCAGACCCAACTCAGGAGTCACTCCTGCTCAAGGGACAGGCAGTCAGCCGCCATAGCGCAACTGACGGGTGAGGCTGCTCAGCACCTCTTTATCCTTCCGTGACGCCTTGAATCTCTATCTCATGACCTTGACTGCTGCTCTGAACAACTGGAGGGGGTGAGGGGAGCGTCCAGGAGTGCAACACATACGCGGGGGGTTGATGAGCGTTAGCCAGAGATTGGGCTGCATTGCTACCAAGTAGCCCATGGCTTTGCCCTGCACCTGGGCTGTGTACTTTATAAGTCTCCTAGTGACAGGTCATTGGCTTTGCGGAGGTTGTCGACGTCTTTGCTCGTCACCACAGAGCCAATCCATTGGAGGAGGTCCGCTTGGTGTACTTCAAGGAGCAAGACCAGGCCGTGTGCTTGACCACTGCGTGGTCAGCTCAGCTGCAAGGGGAATCCTGGGGACCTTGCGTGCACTGGGCGGAGAGGAGGATGAGGCACTGGCGTTGTCCTCTTGGTTAGCGAGGCACTCCCCGTCCGAAGCCTCGAGGGAGAGGGCATCCTAACCGGAGTAACTGCAACTGCGTTTTATAGCCAGAGGGCTGAGACTGGCACATGTGTGCTTATGCCTGTTATGACAGGCCATGTTAGAGAGGATTCAGGCAAGATAGGTGGCGCCAAAGTACTTCAACTGAAAAGGAACTCATAATTCAGCTTGATCAACAAAATATTCAACTTCAACACCCCAAAATTAGATTAAACAGCCTGTTTAACCTGGGAAAGTCTATTTGTAGCAGTAGTTTTTGGGAATGATTTTCATTGTATAGTTACAGAATTTCAGAATTGGCAGAAGTTAGCAGTTAGCATTTTTTATTTTTTCCATTCAAGGCTTGGTTGGAATGTTCATTACTGTCCATGTGTGATAGTGACCTGAGCAACCACCACTGAGAGAACAATCAGCATCTATAATGATTTTTTCCATTGTAGTGGGCAATGAGTCAGACTATGTTATATGGCATTTGTGAGTTTTTGTGCTCTGTATTCTCTCTTTTCTTCATTGTAGTGGGAAGTGTCTCAGACTGCGTTTAATGGGTCTTTGCACTACAGCTACATTGTCTGTAATGTGGAGGGTCCAGCAGACCAGGACAACTGGCTTCGCACCATCTTCATTCCGCGGCAGCCGACGGCCTCCCGGGTGTTTGTGGAACTGCGATTTGCTGTGTGGGACTGCAACTCCTTCAACGATTCCTTGCTCACCTGCAAAGAGACATTCAACCTTTATGCCTCCGATTCTGACATGGACATTGGCAGAAGCTTCCGCAAGAACAATTTCCGTAAGGTGGCCACCATTGCCCCTGACGAGATCTCGAAGATGGGTCATCTGAAGATGAACACAGAGACCCGGGTAGTGGAGAATCTTAGTCGCAAGGGTTTCTACTTGGCCTTCCAGGACAACGGTGCCTGTTCTCGGTCCGAGTTTACTACAAGATCTGCCCAGCCACCATCAAGAGCCTGGCAGCCTTCCCTGAGACGGTGGCTGGTGGGGACCTTCATAAGGTAGCAGGCCAGTGTGTGATAAATGCTGTAAGCGCCAATCAGCCACTCATCTACTGCACTGTGGAGGGCGACTGGATCGTGCCTTTATGGGTCATTTCCTGTCCTTGACTCTTTCTGCTAATTTACATATACATCTGTCCCCCCTTGTGATTGAGGTGCACAGGTATTTAAACCCTGCTCCTGCTGCAGTTTTGGTCAAATTATTAATGTCAGAGCTGTGTTGTGTCTGACTGTAATTTGAGAGTAGATTGTACATTTTGGAAACTGAAAGTGTATACCTGTTTGAAATCCCTGCTCCTCTCTGTCTAAGTGGCTTGTATGTTATTTTGGATTGCTATCTGTACCTGACTGCTCCAGCACTACCAAACGCTACCCAAGTATTTGCCTGTTTGTCATTAAAACACCCAAATCACATGCTGCTCTTTCCTGCACTTGGTTCGTTGCCTGAGTTGTGACAGGCCTAATTGGTTATTTTTTCCCCAAAAGGGTCAATTTTATGACCCTATTGAAAGTTGAATCTAGCATTTCAAGAGGTATACAATGGCCATACAGAATACAAATACAGAAATTATGTTTGATTTGGACCTTCCAGAAGTGACATGCAATTGAAACCAAAATGACCGTTTTAGCTGAAGTTAACTTTTAACAGGTTAACTTTAGACTTGTCCTACAGACACAGTAGACACTTTCAAGTTGCCTACAGAGTATCTCCATCACAAAAGACAAAATACCAGCTCAAAACGTCTTTAGCGTATACCTTTTCATCATGGAGTACTAGTAAATACAAGTTCTGTAAATACAAGTTCAATTTGACATTATACCAAACAGTATACTTGAACATCACAGATTTTGTATAGTTTTACTATGACATACATCCTACGCTCTTTTTTAATAACCTCACATTTTTTATTAAGGCCCTCCAGAGACTCCAGTGGTAGCAATTAAAGGTCCTAAACAAATAACTGAGGGAGGCAACGTGACTCTGACCTGCAGCAGTGATGCCAACCCACCAGTGGAGAACTACACCTGGTTTAAGGTGCATGAATCCACCCCAGTGGGATCAGGATATCTGTTCAGCATCACTTCTGAGGATGGAGGAAGGTACTACTGTAAGGCCAGGAATAGACTTGGATCACAGGTGTATATAACAGTATCTATCACAGCTGAAGGTATCAATAAATCTCAATTTCACTTTCAGTGATAATGTTACCTGTGATTCCTCTCCTCACTTCTTGCTTCTTGCTTCCTGCTTCATTGACTCTTGCAGGGGAGCAGCGCCCTCTAGTGACCGCTGTGATATGTTCTGTGTTAACTTGCTCTGTTTGTGGAGCTGCGGGTCTCTTATGTGTGGTAAGGTGAGCAAATGTGACTGAGAGACAGTCTAATACTTTTCATCTTACACTGCACCCAAGATTCTGTTTATTTATTTATTATATGTGAGTGCACTTACTGAATTTGGTCTTTCAAAGGAAATTTTTACTTCAAAGCAATCTGTGTCATTTTGTCCACAGCAAGGAATGCAAGAGAGTAGCAACACACACCTTTAACCAGGTGAGAAAAACAATGTGGACAGTTTTCTAGTGTGATATGCACATAGCATTTGAACTATGTGCTTTTATTTTGAATTAAGTCATTCAGTCATACATTTTCCAGGATTAGGATTGCAGAGATGTTTCCGAGATGGAAAACTCTGATGCCATGCAACCTAACACGGTTTGCCATTTTGCCAACCAGTTTGCCATTTACCAGAGCCTGGATCCCAACACCACCCAACCTGATGCCATTTACCACAGCCTGGATCCCAACACCACCCAACCTGATGCCATTTACCAGAGCCTGGATCCCAACACCACCAAATCTGATGCCATTGAGTCTGTACCCCTGAAGACCATCCAAGCCTAAAGACAAATGATAAAATTCATGGACTTTTTGCCAAGACCTAAAGTGAGCAATTCTAATCATACGGTTGTTTATAATGATTTGAGGGCACTGGGTTTGTACGACTTGTCTGTCTGTCTGTCAGAAAGCAATGCATTCTGTTGAGCAATAAGACATCTCCATCAGGCAGAAGTCTGTGATGTTGCTTACAGCATGGGCTTTTGCCCAACAGAAAAAGTCCTGCCCAATGACCCAGCCAGCTAAGATGAACATCCCCAATATTAGAACTTCCTCTCTCCCTTTTATATTTTGTATGTATCATAATGCTTGTTAGACCACTGATCACTTGTAAACAAACAAAATATATTTCATTATCATGTATTGTACTGTATTACAAACTTGTAATTACTTACTATTGTAATTATATTACAAACTCACAGCTGATCTTTGCTGATCATGTTACCTCTGTAGCTCGGTCTTGCTGATTTTCTCTATTCAACATTAGGGACAAGTTGTATACAAGCTGTATCTAACCCAACATGCAACCCAGCTCTTGGTACAGATCTTGGTGATCTCTTACTTTGACTATTGCAATGCCCTCTTAACAGGCCTTCCAGCCTGTGCTGTGAGACTGTCACAGATGATCCAGAATGCAGCTGCATGTCTGGTTTTCACCAGCTAAAAAGATGTCACACCTCTGGTCATTGAGCTCCATTGGTTGCCCTTAGCTGCTTGCATGAAATTCACTAATGTTAACCTACTGGGTGATGGATCTGCTCCCATCAAAATCTCTGTTAGCTAGCTAGTTATATTTGCAATTTAGCTATTTTTCAGGCTTTAACAAGGCACATATTTCACTTATATGTATAAATAGTGTTTTAAACACATAAACATTTCACACACTTGACAACACACCTTACTCCCAGAAAATGACTCCCAGTAATCAAGAAGAAGAATCAGAAGGAAGTGTCACGTCTATTAGCGCCCCAACAACAACAAATAGGGGGAACCAAGTAGCTAAGTGCTAATTGCTTAGACATCCCCTGATTTTTTATCAAATGGAATAAATAGTTATGGCTTTATTGCTATTTGTTTGAAATGTGGATGATTAAATGCCACTCTCCCATATGCACAGGTCTTGTTCTGTGCTATTCAGATTCCTCAATTTCATACAATAGACATCACTTTTTGAGATATTCAGTAAAATCACAAGGCAAACTTGCATAGGGTAGGCCTAAGTCATGCTGAAAAACACTAGACTGATGGAACGCAATGTACTTTCATAAACTGGCTGAAATGTCAGTGGAAACCAAGACGCTTAATATTGCTAAAACCAATCTCTTGACTGGTTTCACAACACTCCACCATCACTCGCTCACATGCACACTTCATAAAAAACATCATCTCCCCCATTACCAAACAGACTGCAAGACCTCCTCTGGGGCCAATAACAGTGATGCATGTCGATGTCGTTTCAAACACGTCAGATGTTTGGCCAGAGGAGGTTGGCCTGGGCTTGTCTGAGTAAGGCTGTGGCCTGCCCTGTTGTGTGCTGTGTGTGAGAGACCAGTCATTCTCACCACATAAACACACTCAGCATATCCCTGTGCGGCAGGGTGTGCCAGCACACTAGACAAGCAAACTCTGTGTGTGTGTGTGTGTGTATTTTGACTTTGTGTGCACTGTGTCTTATTGTGTGTTCGTACGTGTATTGAATGTGTATGTTTTTGTCTGTGTGTGTATATTTTGTGTGTGTGTGTATGTATGCATGTGTGTGTATTGCGTGTATGTGCGTGCGTGCATGTGTGTGTGTGTCTCAGAGGCAACCTCACCCTCTTGATTAACAACACAGTGCTCTGGATCACTGTGCACACATAAAATAGCCAAATAAGGGACTTCACCCCATCCTCGCAAAACAAGGAAGTAGACTAGAAGCTGCTGGAAGCTCAGGCCAACTCTAGAGGGCCCATATCACTGTGTCTCTCTCACTGCAACCGCCACTGGAGAAGTTCCTGACAACATTCCTTCAACATTTACATTTATATATTATATTATATTATATTATATTATATTATATTATATTATATTATATTATATTATATTATATTATATTATATTATATTATATTATATTATTCTCATATATATTAAATCACTTCCAGTAGTTTGAATAATTAAGATACGTGAGAGCTTTTCCTCCATTGCCCATCCAAATAGAGCACAGCTTTCCACATATTCAGGGGTTTTCCATGAGAAAAGAAAGTGAATGAGTGAGATGAGAGGCTTCTTTCTGTCCGCTCTCTACAGCACATGGTCAGATGTGCTCCAACAGCACACAAGCTTATTAATAAGAATGAGTCAAGCATATAGACAGACAGAAATATAACAGTGAAAGGAGAGTGCAAGTAAAGGAGAGTGGGGAATGAAGAGAGACAGACTAGAGATGAGAAGAATGTAGAGGAGAGGAAAGAAAGGAGGGATGTGGAATATGAAGAGAGGAAAGAGAGAGGAGGAAAGGAGAGAAAGAATGAGTGTAGAGGAGAGAAGCTGGGCTGGGCTGAGCTAGATGAGGAAACAGGCAGATACATACAGAGACAGAGAGACAGGCAGACTGACAGACATACATATACACACACATAGACATGCAGACAGATAGGCAGGCAGTCAGGCGCGCACACACACACACACACACACACACACACACACACACACACACACACACACACACACACACACAGACAGGCAGGCAGGCAGACTGGCAGTCAGTCTCTGGTTCCTCTCCAGGTTTTGCAGGGTGTCTGGGTTGCCTGGGGACTGAAGGGAGCACAGGCCTCATTAGGCACACTGAGGAGACACATCAGGAGCCATTTTACTGGGCCAGCCCACACTCATTAAAGCCACATCCACCCACCAGCACAGCACAGCACAGCACAGCACTGGAGAGGAGAGAGAGGAGCTGGATGAACTGCAGCACTCACACTCCACTATCAAGTGAAATCAGCCAGCCTGGGAAATAACCCAGACTAAATACATACAGATACACCCCCCCCCCCCCCCACACACACACACACACAGCAAAGATACACATTATATATATGCTGTGTGGGTGTGTGTATCTGTATGTGTTTAGTCTGGGTTATTTCCCAGGCAGATACACACACAGAGACAGAAAGACAGGCAGACAGACAGACATACACATACACACACACAGACATGCAGACAGATAGGCAGGCAGTCAAGCATGCACACACTCACACACACACACACATATATATATATATATATATATATATATATATATATATATATATATATACATGTATATGAAGAGGTGATTGAGTGCATAGTGTGAGTATGTGTGTGGATTAACACACAAACACAGACATTCAAATACACATGCACTCCACAGGGGCTGACAATCTCTCTATCTCTCTCTCTCTCTCACACACACACACACACACACACACTTACACAGACAGGCACAAATGAGGGCCTGTTGCAAGCTTGCGCAGAGTGACTGGGGCGAAACACAGTGTGGCAGTGGTGTTCAGCTGGTCTGGATGATTAGGTCATCCATTCAGCTGAGCCCTGCCAAGGTCAAAACACTTACACACATACATACACACATATGCACACACAACACAAACACACACCACACACACACACACACAGGCACACATCAGTCACACGACTTCCAGACAAATGGAAGATTATCTCAATTATAGTAATGGAGAGGAAAACAGAGTTTGAGTGCCATAGAGAGTGCTGAGCTGAGGGCTAGACAGAGCCATGTAACAAGGGAGGTGTGTCCTCACACAGACACACACACACACACACACACGCTACATGGAGAGACACAAAAGTTCACATTCACACAAACACACATTCACACAAACACATAGGGATGCACTGATAACACATCCCTGATACACAATACACACACAATACATGTTGCACACGTAATCCACGCATACACATACAGATGAGTACACACATTTAGACACACACACACACACACATACACACACACAGACGCACACAACCAACACAGCACAATAAAAGCCTAAGCCCATTCTGTTTGTCGAAGGTTTATTCTGCAAATGAAACCCATTATCAATGTTTACACAAGCCGCTTTTAAGCGACTGATAAATCCGAGCCAAAGAGCACCATCAGTCATAATTTACATCTCCTGGTGCTCCTGGTGTTGCAACGTGTAATCCTTTTAAAAACACAGGCCAGACAACAGCACTGCAAAAAACAGCTAACCGCTGGCACGGCCCGTCTGATAAGGAAATCTGACTACAAAGGGACCGGGGAGTGTTAACGACTGAGTGGATTGATCCCAGTGAAAACAGCGCAGGTGTCCTTGTTACTAGGGTCATGCTTGTTTAGCATTGTTGTCTAATGTGAACCACTCCTGCTACCATATTGACACACCTGGGGGAGTGCAGATGACAAGGTGTAAATATACTCAAACAAAACCACACCGGATTGCTGTACCAGTGAACAGCAGCTTACATGACTGTAGTAAATGTTCTGCCATGTGTGGGAAGGTACATGCTGTTAGATGCTATAACAACAGTTGGAGTATAGCTAGTGAGTGGAAACTTAAATATCTGATCTAAATAGCCCCCATTTTTAATTTTAAGATACTAGCAGCAATCGCCTTGCCTACAACAGACACTGAAGCTGAACCCATTTTTACCCAGTTTTCTTTCTCTCACAGCAAATGTTGTTACCTAATTTACTGTAATAATTCATAGATTAAATTGTGTTGTTTTTTACTTATTGATTTATTCTTTTTCTACAGGCTGAGGCAGCCCTATGTAAAAAGCCGTTACACTCTTTTGTACATCACCACCAACCCACAGTTAGCTCCTTAACCACCTATGAACTAAATTATTCTAATAGCAATAAATGTTTTGTGGTGAATTTGTAATGAAACAAGGGAATAACAACCACGCTACAAACTACAAATTGCTGCACAGAACACGCATAAAGGAAACTAATTTCCACATCATTTAAATTCATAATCCCCACATAACGATGTTCCACTAAAAGAGCTCAGATACTGTAGGCCTACACAAAGTAACATTAAACAAGGCCTTCAACCAGGATATGGAAATGGGCCTACTGACTTTGTGTCAGAGGGTCTAATAAAGCACGTTCATTGCTTGGCTTCCTGAGATGTATCATAGCTATGGGGGAAAGACAATAAACTGTAAACCACTGCAGGTTTCTAGTGATGCATGAATTTCACACTGAACTCTCAAGAACAGTAAAGACAAATAACACCAGAGAGACCAAATAAGAAGACAATATTGGCAACAGGAGGGTATGCATGCAGCCCGCAGTGCGGCGTCCTTGTTCAGTCTACAGAAATGAGAGCAAATGATGCATTTGTTGTAAACAGATCAGCGGCAGTTGTGTGTCAGCAGAAGCATCACTGACTACAATGCCTAGGGTTGGGGCAATCAGTCTTGAGGATCACAGCAGCATCAAACCGCATGTGTTAATATTTAATTGTGTTCCTGTTGAGACATGATATAACACAACCCACGGATGCAGTCTCTCAGTTTTTGTGGAGCGGTTTCCCTGAAGGTTTAACTGGAGAAGCCAAGACACTGAGGTAATAAGAGAATGCAATGCAAATACACAACAACAAAGCCTACATCATCCCCTCTCAGCTTTCAGGAAATTATTCAGGAAATATTCTGTGTACTATGAATACAGTGAGACTGGAAATAATAGACAGAAGCACGTTGCCTAAATGTTGTACTCGATAAAGCGCAGAATAGCATGTATTTTGAATGTTGAATGTGAATGCCATGTGTTATGTATTTGTGAAGCACTCTGAATTAACAATGTGCATGCTATCAGAAATAAGCCTAGCTTGCCTTGACTACCAATGTAATCAGAACCTATAGTATGAAGCCACATTTTCATTGGCCACTAGAGGGCGCCTCTAACCAATGATAAACCCTGGGCCTCATTTTCACTACAATGGGAAAGACAGGTTTACAGTTTTGAATTTTATTTATTAGTTTTATTTTAAAAGCATCCTTAAACACACATAACATGTAAATCATTTCAGGTCATCTAAGAACCTTTCCTCTCTCCAAAATAACCAGGAAAGTGTATGTAGTCTGTATGGACAAATACTGTCTATTTAGACTAATGGACTGTGTTCAGTAGTGCTTTTAGTCTCGCCAAAGAAAGACCAACATGTCATTTGGCTTTCCTGTGCAGCTGTTGCAGGCATTAAACGATTAGCCACTCGAGTGAATACCCGAGTGTAGATGGAACTGTTTTTCACATTAGACATTACATGCCATTGCCACCAGGGGGAGATAAAGATAACAACAACAGCAGGCATACAGAATTTCTGAGCATGTTGTAACCTACATGAATAAATATAAAACACATGAATGATATGAATTACGCAGAAAGCTGACTGGAAGAGATAATGTAAGGAAATGCCTCACATAGGCCTACACACACAGGTTTTCCAAGAGATCACCAACTTTACAGGCAACATATTGCTGCAACACCCGTTTTAATTTCACTGTCGCAGCTAACCTGTCCAGGGTATGTTGAAGATCAGTCCTAGGAATGCCTTTGACGAGTGCTATTAAAACGTATACATAATTAATATACTTTCTTCAAATGAGGTATTTTAAATATTGGCAATAACAATCTTGGCCTACAACTGGGAGATCGATTTACAAACATTACAGTATTTACTTCAGCTCAATTCTGTTTTATTTACTATGCTCATAACCTACCTGCCTTCGCTGTTATGTAGCAATGATTTATGGTGTAAGGTGAGTAAAAAATAGGTGACAGGTGATAAAGAAGCTCTGTTTATTATAGAATTATAATTTTTGTTTATGGGTATTACATACAGGGTGCGCTGCGCTGACCCGAGCTGGTTGGCACACCTCAGTGTAGTGCCTCTGCCAATAGTCCTGCTGATTGCAGCAGAAAAACACAGCAAAGACCCATCATCCACACTACAACACAGGACCCACAGCATCCCAACAGGGCCACACCGAGGCCAGAAACACAAAGATATCCTACTTACAGATACCGGAACACTTTCAGTTTAGGGTATTAATTGCAGCTCAAATGAAACAAATGGGGTGGGATTGGGAAATGACTGCAGGCCAGACATGATCATGAGTCCTTGTGGCCACCGGCCCCATTATGGTACAGGTGCATTATGGGACAGTTATGGCCTGCTGGTTGGACCATGGCTGAAGTGCCCTTGAGCAAGGCACCTAACCCCTCACCACTGTAGCAGGAAGCCCAGTGCACCAGGTTAGTGTTTGCTTCACCTCACCGTGTGTTCACTGTGTGCTGTGTGTATTTCACTAATTTACAATTGGGTTAAATACAGAGAACAAATTTCCCTCACAGGATCAAAAGAGTTTTACTATTATATACTATAATAGAGCCCCTGTGCTTCAGGGTTATTGACATTGCGTCAGTATGGTTGTTTCTTCACATTCTCTTGCAGTTTCTTTGTCAAAAACATTGTATAGCATCTACATCGTTAAAGGAAAAATCTGGTGTGATTCAATCCATCGTCCTGTTGTTTCAGGTCACCAAGTGCTGTGTGCAGGAAAAAGAACAAGAACATTCGAGACAACTTAGCTAAAGTAAACTTAATGGGGCATAGGAAAATGAAACTGAAAGTGAGTTTCATTTCGAGTGAGTTTAACAGCAACAGCAACATGCTAATAAGTCATAACACATGCTGCATGCATTCATGATGTACTTCTTATGTAGCCTTCAACAAGCCCAGCTATGAGACAGGCCTCAACTTGTTGACATTTGCATAGGGACGAGGGAAATACGGAAAAGGCGTCACTTGGTCCCTGTGCCTGTTTTGTTCTGCTTGTTATAATAATGCTTTTGTATCAGGAGCAATTCAAGGGATGTTGAACAGTGTTATAGAGTAATTTGTTAATTGTCAGTCTACACTGTGGGACTCTCTATTGATTAGCATTTATGCAATGTTAAATTCAGCATCATTAATCTCACACCTGACACACATTGCCATGGTGACAGATGAGTGGTGTGGGGGGGTGCATGATTTATTATGTAACAAGCAAGTATAAAAGAGCAGCAGATTCATGATCTGAGCGGTCTAAGTTAACATGTTCCTTGATGAGGTCAACCATTTATTCAGCATAAATTACCATTGTACCATGCACATTAACTTAGATGCCAAGTCCACATCTAAGGCCCAAGATCTTATCAAACAAATGGACTTTTAGTGGATGTTTATTGATTGTTTCAGACAGTGTGGGTGATGTCTCGAGATAAGACTAGCTGTCTCTTCAGCACAGCACGATAAAAATAAAAAACAACATCCAACCTTATCCTCTGCCTTTGCTGCTTGATCAAATTTACAGCCCCTCTACTTTCCAGCTCCCGAGCCACCAGGCATTCTCTGTCTGTCTTCGCTGTGCATAATCGGCCACCCTGCCCATGTCAGCACTCTCCTCCCCTGTGACCAGGGGAGAGCCCTGCTATCGACCTCCCTTTGGAAACCATCTTGTCTCCTCTTCTAGTGCCTCTGCCACTGACAACCTTTATCATTCTGACTCTGATGCTTTCCCAATACCCCACGCTAGGGTTGGACACTGAGCCTGACTGAATTACCCTGATAGTACCAAACACTAGTTCATGTTCAATCAATAAGTGGCAAATTTAGGGACTTATTTGTCATGGCTTCATTGTGACTATTGACTTGATTCATACCTGGCAAAATTAAGCACAGCATTCTTTACAATGTGCTTTGGTATATGTGTCTATTGCAAAATAAAGAAATATGTCGGCTTCATCTATTTATTTAGTCATTTGTTTAGTTTAGGTACAGATTCTGACAGACTACAGTACCTAAATTAGCACCCTTGGGTACTAGCACTAAGTAGGTCTACTAGTACCAGTACCGATTTTAGTTGGAAAAATGAGATCATGTAACCTCCTTCCAAACTTGTGTAAGCACTAGAGCTTTGATCAGATAATTCCCCGGCCTGTCTACTGATGTAAAGAGCAGATGTGAGGTGACACACACACACACACACACACTGACAGGTGCTTCTCAAAAACTTCTTAAATGCTGCTATCTCTCCTCCCCACTCCTCCGGTCTGGAGTGTTCCTTTAACTGAAGGCAGGTCACTTTCCTTTTCTTCTTCCTATTCACCTCTCTCTCTCTCTCTCTCTCTCTCTCTCTTTCTACCTTCTCAGGCGCTTCAGCAGAGCTGCACCATGAAGTAAAGCTCTCCATTAAAACCAGACATTTTCCCTCCCTGCATGGTTCCCCGAGTCTCTCTCTCTCTCTTTCTCTTTCTCCACCCCCCCACCCCCACCCCCATTTCTCTTTCCTTCTCTCTCTCCATCTTTCTCCGAGTGCAGCTCAAGCTGTTTGAGAGATTTGGAGTTCTTCACTTCATCCCCCTCCTCTCCCTCAGCTGCAGTCTGTTGCAGATCCCCTCTTTACAAGGCTGAGCTGGTGAAAAGTTCCATGTCTTCAGGATTAAGGACAACATCTGATTACTGTGGTGTCACAGGCTTTAATTCGGAAATGTGTGTGTTTTTTCTTTTTTCATTTATTGTGCTTGAGCGTGCGGGCTGACTTCAAACATGACATAAATTCAAGTAAGCACTGCAGCTGCAGGTCACATATTATTTTGCTGCAGCCCATGTTCAGTGTTTGGCTAATCCTCATTCAAATAATCCTTTTTTTACTTTCTGACTTCAAAAGGACTGGATGTAATAAAAGGGATGCTAATAAAATGCATATGAAGACCAACAATACATTTTAGCAGATGGAAATACAATATTATGAGAAACTATGATTATGATTCTGAAGGATTATGAGACTATTAGAAAAGCTACCATTGAAGTGTTCTAAATACCATGAATAGGACGGAAGGTCAATAATTTTACTGAAATATATATATAAAAAACTTTCTAACATGCATTTGGTCTGCACAAATCTACCTCTTAACAACAAACCTTATTATAGACAAAATATTCCAAAAACTAAATGCATTACCATAATGCTAACAGACAGAGGATGCTTAGATGTCAAATAACTCCCTTATCTATGTTGCAATTTGTTGAAATGAGGTTTTATCGGTCACTTTGTCATGACAAAAGCAGGAATTATGATGGGTTGTGATGCCAACACTAGTTGATCTAATAAGGTTCTCATATTTTCCTTACCTTCAATTCAGAGCAGTTGAAACTGCCTCTGTTAACTCACCATTCTTCCAGGACATTTCTTCTGCATTGCGCAATGGCTGAAGCAGTCATCATATAATTACCAGGTGCATCCATAGTCACTGGGTCCTCAGCACACTTGGGAAAGAAAATCAGGAAAAAAAGTGACCGGCTACAACATACTTTGACCTCTAAATAGAGACATTACAAGGTGACCATCTGTGTTACAGGTAACTTCATTAAATTATCACTGTAACATCAGTGACCCGACCCAACTGTTGGAAGTTCAAGTCAACCTTATTGTTTTGCAACATATGGTACGAGTGTCCCTGCCAGACTGTCTCAGAATAACATCTGTTGCAATGGAGTGTTGTTAACTGATAACTCTGCTGGGTCACATGATGCAATATCTTCACTATCGGTACCAATTTCCATCACCTGGGGCCAGTCCCAGTGACAAAAGGATAGCTCATAAGGACGTAAGGGATTTTACTTTGAATTCACATTGTCAAATTGGCTCCATAAGCAAGGTCTGTACAGTATGAGAGCCTACGTAACAACCGAGAGGACAGCTACTGCAGCCAATGTGAAAGATATTGGCTCACCAGAAGGTAGCTATTGGCTATGCGTTTAAACATCTAGTTTCAGCCCCCCTACAGTGAAGTGTGTGTGCATGAATTTGTGTGTGTGTGAATTTGTGTGTGTGTGTGTGTGTGATTTTCCCTGAGGGCTCGGGTGCATTTTCCCTGGGAGCACGAGTTTATCGGCCCGAAGCCGAAAGCAGCGTCTGTTCTCTCCTGCCTGAGAAGCAAAGGAGGACGGACTCACGGGGAGGAGGGGGGAGATTAATTGAGCTGCAGAGGTGCAAGGAAAAACAAAGACCAATCTATCTGCGTCGGGGAAATCGGACAGCCCCCAGAAAGGCGAGTGAGTGTTGGCATGGCGATCTATCACAGTACACTCATTACACACAAGGTCAGGGCGGCCCCCACAACACCATTCCCCCTATCACAACCCTGGGAGCACGTCTTCAGCCTCTATCACACACACACACACACTCTCAGTGCAGGGTCCCACTTGCACCCTTCCTTCAGGGTCATGTCCACCAGTTCACATTCTGTTCCTGCATGCAGAGACCTAAGCTTGGTTCAGATTTAAGGGCTATGAAGCATCAAGAGCATCCTAGTATCAGAGGCTTCAAAAAAGCTACTTCAGTGCTCCCTCCAATTCTTTTTTTTTTTTTTTGCTTGGTAGACACATACTTTCTGGGCCACGGCGCTCACAGGCGAGAGCAATCAGTCCTCTCACTGAGAGGTGATTGCTGTCTTTATCAGGGAGGAGGAGAAGCCATCTCCTGACACAGAGGCTCTTCACGCGCCACAGCTGGCGGCAGCCAGCCCGCCCCAACACCTCTCTCTCTCTCTCTGTCTCTTTGACAGGCAGCCACAGCCTCAATTTACAGCCACAGGCCCTCCAAATATAGATGGATGGCTGTCTTAGACGTGCATACCCATTTAAATCAGTGCTGGAAAAGTATATAGTTTCCAATTTCCCATATGCTTTGTAGCATTTCCAAGAAGAAGAAAAAGCAAGGAGACAGCACCTTTCATGCAATCAAAATGTATGGAAAAAGGCATCAGCTAATCATTTTCTGTTTGATTTGTGACTTGTGTCTTGCAGATGACTATCCCTGGTGAAGGTGGTAATTTAGATAGATAGATACTTTATTTATCCTTGAGGAAATTCAAGCATCCAGTAGCTTACATGACATGTCAAACACACACACACAAAGAATACAACTGTGTGCCACTTAGAAAGTCCAGGTCGTTTGAGATGTGGATGTGATTTAGTAAGATGCTGTGAGGCTATGCTAAATAAGATGTTGTTTGAGACGAGGCAGGGATTTCGAGCAGGAACTCACATAGTGTGTCTGCTGCTAGGAGATGGAGTTCCTCTGCCTGTGATGAGATTTTACCCTGGAGATGCTGCCACTGTTATTGCAGACGGCACCTTCTGCCATATTTCTATCTGAATGGAGGCCAGTCAAAGGAAGCATGAAATCTCTCTCTTTCTCCCCCTGATCTTAGAGTGACAGACAATATCCAGAAACAGAGAGACAGACTGAGATAAAGAGAGAGAGAGAGAGAGAGAGAGAGAATGAGTGGGTAAAGAATGTGCTGGCCATGCCAGACATGCAGCTCGACAGTCCTGCGGCAGACAGGGAAACAGAGGTCTGCAATGACAGGAATGTGTGAGTGGGATATCATTAGAGGCTGGAAGCAGTCCTTGTGTTGTTCGCACACAGCAGGGATATACAACAACAGCTGTCGAATAACACCAGTGTGTGATTGCTCTCTCCCTCCCTACAACCCAGATCAGTCTGTGTGGCGGGTATGCCATCTCTGTGTTGGGCTGTAGAGTGATAAAGGGAGATGAGAGAGAGAGAGAGAGGTAGGAGAGAGAGAGATGAGGGAGGTAGGAGTAGGAGAGAGAGAGAGGTAGGAGAGAGAGAGATGAGAGAGAGAGAGAGGTAGGAGAGAGAGAGAGAGAGAGAGGTAGGAGAGAGAGAGAGAGAGAGCGGTAGGAGAAAGAGAGAGAGAGGAGAGAGAGAGAGAGAGGTAGGAGAGAGAGAGAGAGAGGAGATAGAGAGAGAGAGAGAGGTAGGAGAGAGAGAGAGAGAGAGAGGTAGGAGAGAGAGAGAGCGGTAGGAGCAGAAACAAGGAAGGGAACATACAAATGAGGAAAAGGGAGAATGTGGAAGCAGAGGGAGTTACAGTTGTACAGATGTAAGGATGAGAGAGGAATTCATCAATGTGGAGCGAGAGACAGAGGATGCTAGTATGCTATCTTGCCCACAATGGCCTGCAATAAGATCCATCCTACACCCACTGATACACTAAAGGCATGCAGATGAAGCAGGTCTCTTGGCAGAAGCTTCTGGAAGAAAATAGAGTTTATAATGCATTTCACTTTTTAAAACTTCCATGAAACGGAAAACAAAACAAAAGGTGTCTATAATCTCAGTTCCTTCTACAGACAATGTGTCAAGTCTCCTCCTCATGTCTTATCTGTGAGTGTGTGTGTGTATGGGGGGACTCCTTCAGTGAGAGACCTGCTGCCAATGGCTGCCACAGCTGCTCATCTCATTACTGCCAAGGCACTTATCTCAAGTGTCTTCCACCTCTGATAAATACATAATTAATCACCCCCTTGCTCAAAACATCAAGCCTAATTAACAAGCGTGGACGAGCAGTGGAAAGGTAAGAGGGGACCACTTTAATAGAAATGTTGCACTAATGGCTCTTTGAGATCATATTTATCTCAGAGAGAGGGAGGGGGAGAGAGAGGGGGCAATGAACTGTTTCAAGACTTACAGCCATCAGTTTGGAGTGAAATGGATTTCTGCCAAAGCTTGTGTTTTGAAAACGAATGTGAAAACAGATTCAAAGCGCGCACTTCAGGGAGAGGGCTGAAAATCAAGCAATTTCTATCCTACATTTTATGTGCCCAACACTTGTAATTCTCTGCACCTAAACATGCCACTGAAGATGTAAAGTTAGACTGCTCGCTGATTCACTGACTAACTGGGAGCAGTTCGGGCTGTGCATTCTTTGATTCTCTGCGCATTGATGCTGTCACCCTTCACAGAGCATCTGTAATGCAGGCCATTTTCCTGCGTCAGAGTTATTTATGAGCTGGATGCGTCAGGCAGATTGAGTTTGGGCGGACAGGCAGGGTGTGTGCTCTCGAGAGGAGGTAATGCCTTTGACAAAACCTGCTGGTGAGCCAAACGGCTCACAGGTGCGACCCACTGTCACAGGCCAACCTCTACTATGGCTCCCCTCCCGCGTTCATCCGTCCTTGCCTGGAAAACGTGTCTGGTTTTAGAGTCAGTGGTCTGAAAACGGCATTGCATGTGGCTCCATCGAGGCTGTGGGACTCCTACGCTGCATTAACTAAAAATCCCCATCACAGATTCCCTGTGTATAGAGTTACAGTTCACTCAGGCTCTCTCACACTCACAGGAGAGTCAACAAGTTCATCTGCATAAATAACTTATGTTGCACCATCAACTGATAGTGTCTCCTTAAATTCGCAGAATTTTTATTTGTATTTCTTGGTATAATGCTATGCTGTCTATTCTCATGCCTACCACTGTGGCAAAGACAAGAGAGGGAGAAAAAACTGAGCTCAGCAATGATCTGATATGCAGTCAGCCAGCGATAGTTATCCTGCAGCCTGGCAGGCAAGCCCTTGACTGCCACAAATGAGATTCCGCCTGGAAGCAAATTGCCCCCTCACAACAGTGTCAGCTCTACCAATACGTTTAAACATAGACAGCCTGAGTCCAGGGCACAGCTCGGTCACAGAATCCCAAAGAAGGAGCTGGCTACCCTCCAACAGACAGACAAGGAGAATGGCATGACGTGTAGACTTTACACCGACAGAGAGGATATAGCTCAGCCAGTCAGTGGTCCGTGATGGAGAGAATGAGCTTGATAGGGACACAGTGTTCAGGATCTTTGGCGCAGGCCCCTCTGACAAGGCCGACATCTCACGCTTGGAAATTTGTTCAGAGTTCAAAGCAGCAAAATGCTAGTTTGAGTGGAAAGGGCAGAATAAATACACTGGATCATATTGAGAAATGACAAGTGGTTTATGAAATTCATGGTCACATTAATTCGTAACAGACTCCCTTTTTCCATTCTAAAAGGAGTGTAGAACATTCAGCTTCGATTTATTTCTGCTTGACTGAATGCTGGTAAAATTATGCCAATAAACTTTACCTTGTTTGTATAAAACAAGGTTCTTATGAAATTCAGTCCAATAACACAGAATACTCCAAGAACAAGAACATATTTCACAACCAAGCAGACCATGTCAGACAAAGAAATTGTGAAAATCAACCTCAAGCAAATTCAGTTCTTTCACACCAACAGCTGCACATCAATAATGATGAAATCTCAATCAATCACAGTCTCTGGCTGTCTTCATTTTGTTTTAGTTTAGCGCTTTTGTTCAGTTGTTCTGAGACTTCTATGAGTGTCATTATAGGCCTATAAAAGAAAATTAAACAAGTCATTGTCATTTCTGTCCTGGTGTGGTGAATCTTCTACCTTATCCTCTCTTATTAATTGACATTGAGAAATTAAGAAAATCAAATACCTTGAATCAAATTCAGTTGACTTACAAAATGTGCCATTTGTGAAATGCACATCCTTTATGATGGCATGAAAGTTTTAATATAGGCCTATGTTTTACATAGAAGACTCTCTCAGAAATGCTAATAACCACCCATTAGTTGGCAGGCCTACAATTCAGCCTAAACCCAGACCAAAAATCAGTTGAGATTGATAGGGGGAGTTGACTTATTTACTTCTTTTCCTGTGGCGTAGGCAGTGAAAAATTCAAGTTAGACTGGTGCAGTAAATTCATTTCCGAAGTGCAGCACACATATTTTTCTTTTGAATAGTGCTTTTAAAATGCAGATGTTTCCTCAGTTTCAAAGAAGATTCACATGTGCATACTTTGTTGGTACTTTGTACCATTGTTGCATCATCACGACTGCCCCATGCTGGATTAAGATAAGGGGTTGATTCCTGAATTTTTAGTGTTTCAGAAATGGCCTACAATGGACTTGACATCAGACTGACCAGCAAGAGTTGGGGTTTATCAGCATGACAGAAAAATCTGGATCTATTAGGCCTGGTTTAAAACATAGATAATTTCTACAGCCACGGTGAAGTCTTTAGTGGAAGAAGATGCCTTCATGAGTGAACTAATTTAAGTAGAATTCAGTCATATGGTTCATCATTGTCTTCCAGTTAGGATGTGAAGGCTCTTGTTCATGCAGCTCTATCCAGATCTAAGCCGTGCCAACCTGCCGTGCACGCGAGGCGCCTGTAGATGGTGCTACAAGACGTGTCACCTAGTGGAATGGCCGGAGCCTATGTAAGTTTACGGTCGCAATTAATTAACGTATCATTGGTTTGGGCGTTGCCTAAAAATGACGACTCATACATCAAACAACTCATAGCCAAAAGTGTTTCTTTGTGTATGGTGTAAAGAGTACACTGTAAAGAGAGGGAGCGCTCAGATAAGACCATAAACATGGAGAGAATCTTGAGAGGAAAATATTACACTTAAGAGACGGACTGAAAAGTTACAAATTATAATTTCATCACTGCTCAGCTGCGCAAATCAAACAGCCGTCGTGATATGTCCATCCTGAGGGAAACGTGAACTAGTAAAACTATTATTTAAACATAAGCAAGTTACAGGTAGACACCTTGCAATTGCTTTATCAACCTGGGAATCATTACCATCAACACCGGAAACGTATTTGCTCTTGGCTATAAATCTAGGCCTACTTCACTTGTTGGCTTAGACAGCATGTAGTATGGCAATGCTATGAGTTTTAGAATTAATGTTGTTTACCATCTACAACATATCATGAGTATATAACTACAAAATACTGTAAAATTATATATAAAATACTCAAAACAGATTTACATTGTGGTGTAACTTAGTTTTATTTTAATTCCACAAATTTTTCAAAAAAATTACAAAATACTCAAATGGAGAGAACACAGGACTCACAATTTGTCTTAATTATTTCTACTTTTTGTTTACATTGTGTCATCCCATGGCGACTACTAATATGTACAATAAGCTTCAAGATACCAGTATATATATAAATCTTAGCAGTCAGAATTTACATTCTGCTATTGCCGCTTTTAAAACGAGAAGCTAAACCGTTGACAACACTTAACATCAAAGGTTTGAGACACAAAAGAGGAACAGAGGGGAAGGGAAACTGCTGGTAAAAATGAAAGCAAAGGGAGAGAGAGAGAAATCATATGCTCAGTACACCATACAGACAGAGACAGGTCAATGGCAAGTTTTTTTTTTCCATTCTCATAAAAAGCCCAGTGTGGATTCAGCCTTCAGATCCACAACCAGGGAGAAAACAACAGGGTCAAAAAAAGCTGCACATTTAAAAATTAAACTCGGCTGGTGTCACTCCGAAAAGCATGCCTGCAAAATACTACCCGCTGCCGACAACTGGAGCTGAGGAACCCCACGATGTGAGCGTTAGACCAGTTCAGAGATCTCAGAGGTTAGATTTTATTAAGTGCAAGATGCATATTAATATATCTGGGGAAGATGTCTGTGGACAACAGATAATGAACTTGAGGTGACATGGTAGAAATGACCAAGTAAATACTGCATGTAACAGTCGAAACAGTGGTGAGGACACAACTCAAACTCCACCTTCACCAACCCTAAACCATGAACGTGGGGGGTGCAGAGTAGCTGTGGCTGTAGTTGTGTCTCAGCAGTAGTTAGTAAAAGGAATGCAGACTGAACCTGGGCTTGCAACATGTATTTCCTCTGTATTGTAAACACATGCACTTTTTTCTTCTCTTCTCTCTCAAAACACCACCACGCACATTTACTCTGGTCCAAGCACTTCGTCCTCAAGAAGCTTGCCTTGGTGGCATCACAGTGAGTATGGTACCTTGAGTTGTTACAGTGAAGCAGGAGGTTAAGTGAAGGAGGAGTCCTGTTATTTGCAGGGAGGAGGAGGGCATCCTGGGAAATGTATGCAAGGGTGGGAGTACTACTGTTCAAATTAAGCACCCATCAGTCAAGTCTTAAAACTGTTTTAAAAATAGAGCCAATTTGAGCACTACTGTATGTTTGTGCAAGGTATTGATACTCATTTTACAGATCAAAAAAAGAATTGCAATTACAATACGGAACGGATTGACATTTTTAAAAATAATGAATTCCACATTATGTTTTTTCCCTCATTCGCAACAGTGTCAATTTGTTGTGAAAATGCCAGTATGAGTGCTTAAAATGTCAGTGCAATTTTTTTGTTGTTTTGTTTTCCAGAGTTGGGTGAGTATATGTCCTCATGTCTGTGTTTGGGGTCTCTCCTTAATGTCCAAATTAAGACATAGGGCTTTGCCCCTCCTCTTCACATGTCTCAGAACCTGTTGAGTTTCAACATTGCAAAGGAACAGGGTAACACTGTCCTGCTTGTGTTGATGACAATGAATTTTTTTTTTTGTTTGTTTGTTTTGTTTTGTCTTTCTCCATTTTTTCCCCCAACCAATCTTGTTTTGTGGCTGATTCTCAAAAAGCGATAACATCAGACTGAACGTGAAGCGTGTGGTGGATCCATGTGAGGTACTGCAGTACCAGCAAATGTTTTTTTTCTCCTCATGACCATTAGCTAACCGAAACAGAGGCATCACGCTCCCCTCTGAAACAAGGGATAATGCTTCAGAACTATTATACTGGAAGGGTCTAACAACTTAGTTAGGAATCCACACCTAATAATAATTATAATAATAATAACAATAATAATAATATGTATATATATACTATTTACAGACTCAGAAAAAGAAAAAAACAAAACACCATGCTGCAGCTTTTTTCCTCTTAAAATTGTGAAAACGTTCTACAATGTATTAAAATAAACATTGAATTTAAGATAGCACTTTTTCAGATATAATGGCCCATCAGTTTGTTTTCCTTGTTTGTCTCTTTTTTCCCTCTCGTTCCCCATAAGCACAGTGACGAAAGTGTCTTGTTCTCTAGCACCTACAAAAAAAACAAATAGGTCAGGGAAGCTTCTCGGAGTTGGATGCCATGCAGGAAAGTCACAATCAGTCTTGAGGACGTTGTCACTACTTGAACGCTATATACCAAAGTCTCAGTTCCTTTTTCCAAACGGGAAAAAAATAAAACAAAAAACAACAAAAAAATAAATGTCCATAACAGCAAAAGGAAACTGGTGCCTGTACTTCTCCTTTTTTCTTTCTTTCTTCGTCTTAAAATAGCATTAAAAAAAAGGGTCCAAGGACACCGTAGAGTTCCTCTCCATGACTGCGTTCGGTTCCAACTTCCTGTGTCCTGCCGACTTCATCTCCTCACATACCCCTCGGTTGGTTACAGCTGCTTATCACTTTCCTTCTTCAACCGGCTGAAACGAAAGCACAGTGCATTAGACAAAACATCTACAATATAATAAACATAAACAAACATAAATGTTTACAAATGTAAGTAAGCAAACTTTCTACATACAAAAGACAAAATAGAATACTTCTTACATGTAGCCTACATCAGACACAAATCTCAGTGTGAAGCGTTTTATAAGGGTTTAGAAGCGTTTTAGAAGGCTGGTGTAATTTTACTTCAGTATTCAGTGTTTTAGCTTCTGTTGTAGCCAGTTCCATTGTTTAAAGTGGAAGACAACAGTTGCGGCATACCTCCCACAACTTTCAACTGTTCACCTCTGTGAACAATTACTTACTGTTGTTTTCATGCCAGAGTCCAGACTCCTAGCTATCCAGTGCTGTAGTCTAGTTTGCTGTAGTGGGTATACTGCCTGTGACTGTAGTGGTTATACTGCCTTGTACTATTACTATTACTACTACAATTTCTATTGTTGTCGGTATTGCAGCCTATGAGTATACTGGATATACACGCCCCAAGAACCTTTTGAGTGGTTATACGACGTATACCTGCGTATCATGTAGACTACAGCCCTGCAGTTACCCAAATCTCCCTCTCCACTGACCTGTAGTAGTCCTCCTGACCAGGCAGAGGGCCCCCGTGCATGTGTGGATGTCCATGCAACCACTGCTGCTCCAAGGCTAGCCTCTGGAGCTCTGCTGACTGCGCATGCATGGCCTGGAGCTGGTGTGCTGCTGACATGTGGGGAGGCAGACCTCCTGGCAGGTCACGTGCAGGGTACGGTGTACCTGTAGGGACACAGAGCAGAGGCGTGACTCACCTATCAAATCAAATCAAATGCCACCCATGTATGAAGACAGACACAGCTCGTTATTATTTATGAAGTCAGCTGTGTGTGTGTGTGTGTGTGGTCACAGCTATCTTACCAAATACGGGATGTCGCAGCATCTCATGCTCGTGGGGCGGCTGGCCCAGCAGGGGGTTAGGGATGGCTCCGGGCGGGTAGGGGAAGCGTGCCAGGTGTGGTCCAGCGGCGAGTGGGTCGACCAGCGGGTGGGCCCCAGAACCTGGGGGACACACAAGACATTCACCACCACCTTCGCCGTGTCAGCATTAAGTAGTCAGAGAACAGGGGAGTAATTTCAACACTCCACACATACTCACCACTCATCACAGCATGCATTTAATAAACACACTGTGGGACAACGGCACATGCCAGTGTGGGAAACAAGCAGCAAAAGCCATCAAGCAAAGTTATTTTACGATTCTATCAAGAGGTAGCATAGCAAGCGTGCTAACAGCCCAGCTGCTTAAAACATTTATTCTTTTTTGTCTACAATGGCCTGTGTGTTAACACACACTGAAAACACTAACAAAACAAAAGAAAAAACACTGATTGAACGTCGTTTGTCAAAGCTTAAGTGCTGCGTGTCTCACATAAAATCTCCTGAGCAGAGCGGTTGGCATGTCTGGGCGGTGGTGCCATGCGTGGGGGTGGGCAGGGGCCGGCGGTCGGAGGGTTTCCCTCACCTTGGTGCAGCGGGTCCTGCTGGTGCAGGTGGAGGTGCGAGTGGATGTGTGAGTGCTGGTGGTGATGGGGCGTGACGTTGAACATCTGCAGCCGGGCGATGGGGTCGTTGGCGGCCACCGAGGCCATGCGTTCTGCCGCCAGACGCTCGGCCGCCAGACGCTCCGGGTAGGTCATGTCAGGCCGCAGCTGCGGGCCGGCACCGGCTAGCGCCAGACGCTCACGCTCCAGCGGGTTGAGGCCCGGGTGGAAGGAAGCGAAGGGGTGCGGGCCGGCCATGGGCGGCAGCGTGATGGCGGCGCCGTGCCGAGCGAAGTGCTCCATGGGGTTGGCCGACGGGTGCAGCCCCTCCAGCTCCGGAGGCTTCACCTCAAAGCCGGGCTTCATGCGCTCACGCATCTCCCGCTCGCGGAGCTCACGTTCTCGCAACTCCCGTTCTCTCAGTTCGCGCTCCCGTAGCGCCGGGTCGGCGTTGTACAGGCCAGGCATGTGGTAGGCCAGCAGTGGGTCGTTGGGGTTGAGTGACATGAAGAATGGGTGATTGCGGTTAGTGGGCGACATGACGTGCGGCCGCGCGTACTCGCTGAGCGTGCGCAGCGCCGGCGTGTCCGGGCCAATGTAGGGCGGCACGGCTGCGATGGTCGTTGGTGGAGCGTCGAAGGACGGGCGCATGTGCGCGGGACCGGGCAGTGTGGGCTCTCCCATCCGACCTTCGTGAGAAGAGCTGGAAGCTTTCTGTAAGGGACAGAAGAGAGAAGAGCGACATGGGTGAGAAAATGCATTTCAAAATTCACAAATAATTTTAAAAAATGTTGATTTTGAGTCCGTTCTCATAATACCGTCCATATGGGTGTGTATCAGCACATCAGCTATAGCTAGAAAATAAATTACTCATGAGATACAGAATATTTTATTATTTATCTTATGTATGTTTTTTTACTTTACAACCATTCAAATGATAGAAACCAAAATCAATAAGCAGAACTGAAATAGAATCTGGAATCAGAGTTGATAAAAATCTGAATGGTATCAAACCCTAGTGAACAGACAGCTCCAGTGCTGAGCTGAGCCTCCTCCTTTTTCAGGATCATCTCTTGGCCCTAATCTAACAGATCTAATCTTCCTAATCAGATCCTGCTCAGCTATGTGATTAGGTGAATTAGATGCTCTCCAGTCCGACTGGCAGGGCCAGACCCATGCATACCAAGGGCCATTGCTCTTGCGCTTTCTTTCTCTCCGACTCAAATTTCCTTTGCCCCTCAGGACAAAAAACACGACGAGAGAGCAAAAACGAAGGGACTTACCGCAGCTCTCTCCGCCTCCTTTTCTCGCTCGCGTTCTCGCTCCCTCTCCTTCTCCCGTTCACGCTCTTTCTCCTTCTCTTCGCGGGCCTTCTGCTCTGCCTCCCTCTTGGCTTTCTCCAGGGCCTCCTCGCGTTTCTTCGCCAGCTTGGATGAGGCCAGCGGAGTAAAGTAGAAGTCGGTCCTGGCGCACGTGTTGTAGCCCCGATCCAAATGTTTGCAGAACCTGCAAAAAACAGAGCCACCACGCTCAGTAAAGGTATTTCATGTATACATACACACACAAACACACACACTGCTCAATAAAAAAAAACCCCTGGACATACACAGAGGGGGTGAGGAGTGTGGTTTCAATAACTCTAGGCAATCTAACTTAAATGCTTATACAGTTTTAGGTTAACCTGAAACGGATCATTCAATTTTGGAAATCCAGCATTCCATGAAAGCACCCAGGAGGGCAGAGCAGAATTTCTAAAAAGACAGCACGGCCTCGGGGGTACCAAAAGCACCGTCGCCACGGAAATAGATACCTTCAATTTGTGTGTGGAGGTAGAAACCATTACCCGACGAATAAAATAAATAACCTTTAACATGTTTGCTTATTACGCCTGAAGCGCGGGCACTCAATGTTAGCGTTGCGGCGTGTGTGAGAATGAGGGGCCATAATGAGATACAGGACGCATTAACGGGCTCATTGCTATGCATTGCCAGTGCTGGGGTGACGACAGCACTTAAGAGACAACGGCCACCGCGCATCTAACAAGACTCGGGGGCTGTGATGGAGTCATTTGCTGGTGCAAGCCTGGCCATTAATCTCTCTCGCACTAGCTCTCTCACTCGCTGACTGCACACCACGGCGGCGGGAGCCTGGAGATAAAGCTAATCCCCCTCCTCCCCTACCACAACCACCTGCACGCCTAGTGATGGATGCCCAAGACATTAAAGGAACAAATCATTTGTACTTAGCATGGCGCTGCTTAGATGTGTTCCTTAGAGAGGTTGATCACTATATGTGTGTGACCTGATTGGGTTGGCAGAAGGAGACACTGGACTTTGTGGCTTGAGACATTACTGCTCTTTGAGTTTAATCTTTAACTTGGCAACATATTACTCTTGAAGCACCCAGTGCAAATAGTAAGGCTACTTTAGTAAGACTACTTTCAAAAGTATTTATCAGACAATGCCTTTTTAATATATCAATATCAATGTGATATGTCAAACATTTTAAAGTCTGTATGTCGCATTTCTCATGGTCGTGAACATTTTTAACTAACAAAACTGGCACATATGGTGTGTGATGACATATTAGCAACAATTAGGCTAGAAAGACATATTCCAACAATATAGCTGAGGAATATGTGTGTGTGTGTGTGTGTGTGTGTGTGTGTGTGTGTGTGTGTGTGCATCTGCCTTACCTTGCGGACTGGCTGGCGTGGCTGGGAGTGTTGACGATGGTGGGTTCTGGCGAGGGACTCCTCTGAGGTGGCGGTGGGCTTTCGGGCTCCTCTGCCTCATCGAGTGGCTCCTCCTTAATCTGCACGGCGGGCATCGCCACCGAAGACGGCCCCGGCAAGCTACCGCTGACTGAGGCCGGCAGGGGCATGGAGATTGACGAGGCCACAGGTGGCAGGCCGGGCATGGAAGTGGCAGAGGAAGGCGGCGGCGGCACCGAGGAAGGGGGCAGCACGGCCGACCCCCCAGGGATGAAGGGGTGAGGGGGGAAAGGGGACTGGGAGGCGAGTCCATGCGAGGCGGCGACAGCCGCAGCTGCGGACGGAGGAAGGTTGGGAGGCTGTGAGGGACCGTGCCCGGGACCCGAGGCGGGCAGGCTCTGGGACTGTGTGAGCACGGGTGGCTGGGCGGGTGGCGGCTGTAGCTGCTGACTCTGAGGCATGAGCTGCAGCGGGGGCGGGTGCGCCGAGGGCGGGTGGTGCGTGGACAGTGAGCTGAGGGGCTTGAGCGCCGGCGGAGGCGGCAGGTTGGCAGGCATCTGGGGGAAGGGAGGGGGCGGGGCCAGGTGCGGTGCGTGCTTGTGTGAGGAGGGCGCGCTGGGCATCTGAGGGATGGGCGTGGTGGGGGGCGGCTTGATGTGGGGCATGGAGATGGACGCTGGGGGCAGAGGTTGCTCGCGTGGCGTCTGGGGGCCTCCCTGCGAGGACGGCTGAGACGTCGGGGGCATGTGGGAAGGCGGTTGCTGATCCCTCTCTCTCTCCCTTTCTCTCTCTCTCTCCCGTTCCCTCTCTCTTTCCCTCTCCCGCTCTCTCTCTCGTTCCCGGTGCTGCTGGGACAGGGCGGAGGCTTGAGGCTGGCCTGGGTGTGGGCCTGAGGGGGCCACCTGAGCTTGGGAGAGCTGGAAGGGCTGGGGGGGCATGCCGTGCGCCGGGTGCCCGTGGGGAGGCAGGTGAGGTGGGCCGCCCTGCAGTGGGTGAGCCATGGGTGGCAGAGGGCCGTGGTGGGGCGGCGGCGGTGGAGGGGGCAAGGGGGGTGCCAGCACCTGAGAGGCAGTCTGAGAGGAGGCGGACGCCTGAGGCAGACCCTGGGAGAGTGGGGAGTGAGGGGAGGGCAGCCGCTGCGGGTGGAGAGAGGGCGCGCCCGCCGACTGGATGAGTGAGAGCGGGCCCGTCGTGGGTGGCATGGGGGGCTGCGGTGGCATAGGCACCGGGGGTGGACCGGCAGAGGACACCTGCGGGGGTAAGGTTGGGGGGGGCACTGACGTGGGGGGGTTGGAGGTAACCGTGGCGACCGCAGATGAAGACGAAGAGGAGGAGGACGATGATGAGGCTGAGGAGGAAGTGGAGGAAGATGGGTTGGGTGCGGCTGAAGTGGGCATGGTGCCCGGCTGGCACTGGATGACGGGCGGGTGCTGGGCCTGGAGGTGCTGCTGGGCAGACGAGTCTGAGTCACTCTCGTTGTCACGTGGGCTGGGGATGCTGGGTGATGAGCTGCGGTTGTCTTGGTCGATGTCCTTAGGGTCGCTGCTGCCCTCGTCGTTCACGCTGCGCCCATCCGAGCTCTCGCCCTCACCCTCGCCTTCTGACGGCGAGTCTGGTCGACTCAGCTCCTGGAGGTGACGCAGAGGAGACTACAGTCAACTCATCATTCACATGAAGCATGACGTATTAAACACGCATTTTACACCCATGACATTTGACACCCAAAACTTATTTGCCATCACAGGAGTGTGCTTGTTATAACATGTCTGCCTGTGGCCAAAACCTGCCTAATTTATAATGAATTGAGAATAAACATAGACTGCTCTAATTTTAGAGCTGGCAGACACCAATTGTGAAATAATTAACAATCGCTAATAGTGAAAATATCAATTGAAATTAAATAATAAATAATTCAGTGTTCATCACAGTTGAGCTGTATTGTATTGTGTATTTTAAGCAGGTAGGCTCACCTGAGTCTTTGACTTCTTGGCGCTGGCCCTCTCGGACTCCTCTGTGTCTGAGGTGCCCTTCTCTCTCTGGCGTTTGGCACTCTTCATGGGCGATGGAGCTTCCTCCTTGATTTTCTGCTTAAGAGGGAGAACAACATTTGTCTTGTGCTTGCGGGCAGGGCAATAAATGTGCAACCAAGCATGTCTGAGGAGACACAGTACAACAGTGGCGTGAAGCAATCTGAAAACCTCCTCGTGATTTACCGAGAACTGACTCTCAGCTAATTGACAATTAGCATTTTCACTGACTGGACTATTCGGACTCTGATCTGTTGATCAGGGCTGCAATGAGTCATCAGTTAATCGACTGGTCGTCAGCTATTAAATTAACTGATAACTATTTTGGTAATTTACTAGATTTTTCTTCAATCGGAGGCACATCTTATTGCAACCTCTTAAACATTCTAGTGTTACTTGTTCTACTATGACCGTCATATTTTGGCATGAGGAGAAAATGCATTTTAGGACATAATTTTGGGATTTGAGAAGCAGTGACTGACATATTTTCACAATTCCCTAGCATTCTACTGATAAACCAAATGGTTAATCAAGAAAAGCACCCATACACTAGATAGACTATGAAAACAAACCCAGGCAACCCAACTATGAATGTGTGAAAAAAAAACAACACAAAAAAAAAAACAAGTTATTGAGTAGTATTTCACGTCTGTGTGTGTGTGGCTGTCTATGCGTCTGTACCTTTGTGGGTTTCTTCATGGAGTCTGTCTTGCTGTCAGTGCTAGAGGTGCTAGCTGCGCTGGGTGAGGTGCGCCCGCTGGAGCGCATGTCTTCGGTGGTGGGGGAGGCTCTGCCATCAGGGCTGGCTGGCTGCTTCTTGCGGCCACTTCGTAGTGTCGACATCTGGCAGGAGAGAGCAGCAGAACCTGTCACACTCCACCCCATCGCCTTAACCAGCACACTGTTTGTCCCCCTCAAGGGCCGGAGAGCTTATCTTCCACAAAAACACTTTATTCACAGTCAGCTACATTCCACAGCATGTTAATAACACATAGAGATAAGATATCTGGTTTGGTATGGTCTCGTTCCTGCTGTTTCTATGCACTGTTTGGACACGTGGTGTGTGTGCGGTTGCTTACCGAGCCTCGGTTGCGTCGGGTCCTCATACTATGCTTGCCACTGAGCCCATCTTCTTCCTCTTTGACGGGTTTGAACATGAACGGTGGTGGGTCCACGGGCTTGTCGATGGGAGGTAGCTCGCCGTACTTCTTGAAGTGGATCCGACAGTCAGTGCACAGCAAGATGTTCTCCCGGCCCCCGTGGTGCCAGTCTTTAGAGGCTAAGGCGAGGGTAAAGTTCACCGGTTAGCACGCTGTTAGCAACACTACTTAGCATCACCACCTTAAAAAAAAGTCAACCCCATCACCGCTACCACAACCTCCACCAACAGTTGCCGCTGACAGTCATTTGGAGCACAGAGATCTTTTTTCCCCATACCCACTGCACTCATTCACATCTGACTCAAAAGGTAAACGTGCGTCATAACTAAATACTGCTGTAGCGGGTGAGGTGGCATCAGGAAGGGATGTGTGTATGTGTACACAAACACACACACACAGAGGGCATACCAGATGGGAAAATGGCACAGGGTGCCAAGCCACACACTACCACCTATCAGGAGGGTTTAATGAGGCAAAGAGCAGGGTGCGTTAATGTCAGGTCGGGGGGCTTTGACTGACAAATCGAATGATGATCTTCGACAATCTCTCCGACATCCATCTGTCACGGAGACGACTGGGTATGGGGCTCACCCCCTGCGAGCAGCAGTATATTACATTCCCGCTGGGTGGGATTATTACAGCCTCAGAGGCCCTGGGATGAGGGGGTCCACACAGAGCACCTGATTGGCTGATGGCCTACTGAGCTGGGGCTTAGGGTGAACTTGACAAGCAACACTGACAGATGTCAGAGAAGTGAACTTTTGTAAGTCAAGTGAACTAAAGTCAACAAATCCATCAACAAGTGGTGGTGGTATCTGTGTTTTTGACTGAACTCAACCACTTGATGTTGACACTCATATATATATATATAAAAAAGTCGTCTTGAAAAATGTCATCTGAGATGATGACACTGTGTCTTTTAATAAATTACACTGTAGGAGGACGATGCACGGGGCAGTGCTGTGGGTTGGCTGACTACCATTTCAGGAATTTGGAGAAAATGTGTAACAGGCGTGATGACTCAATAACTAATGCCTCCGTAATAGGGTGTGGCCATGGTTATTAATGGTGATTCAGGCGCTAAAAATGTACAGAGCGCCAAAGCTGCAGACAGCTGCTTAAGAAGCTCTGTATTACGAGTGTGTATTTAGCCTCACAGAGAGTAAACAGCTACAGGGTGTGCTTTGTTATGGAGGAGAGAATAATGTGGCAAGTGAACTAGAGAGCTTCATTTAGTCGAAGTCCTTGTAAGGCATGTCCCTCCAGATCGGCTGTAGAATGCTCAAATAATGCTAAAAAAACTAAACAAAAACATGATTTAAAACAGCAATTTGCTCACTATGCCTGTGCCAACATTTGCAGCATGGCTATCACCGTGGCGACTGAGATAGTAAACAAAAGTATAACTGTCAGTGATGCCACATCCAACAACGTGATTGGTTACTTTCACTGCAGGGCAGGACTTCCAGTTTCTCAACGGCCACAATACATTTCTATGGGTTGACTTTTTAAGTAATGCGTCTCTGAGTCCATTTGGGGTGGTTCTGGTAGGGAGTTGCGCAATGGGACTGACAAAGGTTCCAGTATAGAGGAGATGGGACTTACTGGTTGTGAAACAGTGACGGCAGGCGTAGCCCTTCAGCTCCTGTTCGCTGTCCTCGCTGTCAAAGTCATCCTCGCTGGCTGAGCTCAGGTCCACTGTGGGGAGGGCAACACAGATGTGCATTAGCACGCTAAAGCTAACACAGCACGGATTAACTCATCAACAGCTGTTTGTCACTGCTCTCTCTGTTGAAAGCATGCATGTACGCGCATACACACACACGCACGCCTACAGAAAAACTGCAGTGTTTTAACAGTTATCCAAAAAGCAGTGATTTGGCATTAGAAACATCCAAATGTAGTGACTGTCTGGACTGTGAAACCACTGCAGTAGAGCCTGGCATCTACCTTCACTTACACAAGCTGCTAATTATGCCAAGAAAGCACTTAATATTCATCATTTTGGATGAAAAATGTCACCTACTGTGTCTTAAGCAGCAAATGCTGCCTATTGTAGTTTATATTTTTTGAGGCCTGTCTAACTGAAATATGCTCAGAGTGTGGAGGGACACATTCACACACCAGCTGTTGCACAACAAAAATCTGGATCACACATTTTTGTGGCACATGAAAATGTAAATCTTTTCTTCGCAGCATTCTCTCTCTTTTTTCTTTTTCTATCCTTGGGAACATGAGGGTCTTGGACAGCGTGCGAACGACTGACGGCTGGCACTTACGAAACTCGCTGGAGGGGGGGCGTGAGGGAGTGTTGACTGGCGTGGAGGCGGTGCGGGTCTTGATGCGGCGGAAGACGGGCTGTCTCCGGTGGCGGCGGTGGGCTCGCGAGCTGGCTGCCTCAGGTGTCTTCTTCCAGTAGTAGTAGAATGTGATCAGCTCACCCTGTTCAGACAGACACACAAACACACACACACGTGAATACACAGGGCGTCCTGTAATGGGCACACTTGAGCTCTGACGGACGTTTCACTGGAGGCAAAAATTCTTGGAGCATGAGCATTGCCACAGAATTGGAAACAGACACTGACTGGACACACTACTAGATTCAAACACACATCACAACAGGGAGGAAGAGGGAGAGCAAAAACAAAACAAAACAAAACAAAAAAAGAAGTATGCTTTGACAAACAAACTGACTATGACAGGCACTATGCTTGTTTGCACTCAGACAAACAGACTCGGCGTTGCCCAAACCGGCACCAAATCAAATGAGAACTCCCAGCAGACCACACACTGCACGTGAACACAGCCTTTTCAGCTCAGCTGCGTTAAAGCCCCAGTCCACTCCATAGCTTCAAGCGTGAGATAATGGGTCTGCGTGAGGAAAAGCAGAGACCCTGGCTGCCGTGTGTGTGTGTGTGTGTGTATCTGGAGGGGTAGGCTGAGGCTGGAGTGGACACAGCCAGTGCGCTCCTGACTCCATGCCAGGTTTTCCCTGCAGTCGGGGTTGTTGTGCTGCAGCCGTGTCTGTCGGCGGATTAGGCAGAGCAGCCCGCTTGAATGCTGGGGTATTAGGATCAGTGCAGCGGAGGCTGCCTGGGTGGCAGCCGCCTGAATGGGAACAAAGGGACATGTCAGGGAGAGCTTTGGCGCTACAAATAGGGAGTGAAATGGCTCCTGGCCCCCTTTTGCTGGAGGAGTCAATTGAACTTTAATCAAACATTCAGAGAGGGAGGGAGGGGGAGTATAAGGTGGGGGAGGGGGGGCGCTTGTCAGTGAGCAGGGTGGATAAATCCAGAGTGCAGAGATCGAGAGGGAGGGAGGGAGAGAGAGAGAGAAGGGAAAAAAGGGAAGGAGGAGAGGAAAGAAGTTATAAAGGGAGAAATCAATGTGCTGCTGAAACCTTCACACATGCAATCGGGGATCAGAGTGCGCTTGACTAAGGCGGCCTGGGCAAATTAACTACCACGTTTTTCCGGACACAGACAAATACACACACATGGCCCTGACACCAGCAGCCCGTGCAGCGGAACAAACTGACAGGGGAATTATGCCTCTTACTCAGTCTCCTCAAGGTCTTTTTCTTCCCTGGGCATATATCATTCCATCTAATAACCATTTCGGCAACATTCATTTAACACCTTCACTCCCCCCCACCACTCCCCTCGCCCACTTCGACCAGTCGTATTCATTTCAGACTATTGAGTGTGTGGCCAGTCAATTGCGGGTGCTTTTAGCATTCTTTAATGTTTCAGGCTTTATAGAGCTGCTTGATGGGGAGGACGGTCATAAGTCCTGACAGGGTCTGTTAAACTCATGCTGAATGGGCCGGGGCTGTCTTTAATGCCTATTGATTGCTTTCCCTCTTTGCTTCGCCGGCTCGACTTGACATAAATTGGTCATTAAAGCGCTGCTCAGCCTGCACGTTAACGGCTCAGCAGAAAAACACTTTTATTAACACAAGCACAGGCCTTTTTGTCTCTCTCTCTCTGTCGCTATTTGTTTGGCAAGATAGTGGGGGAGAGAGAGAGAGAGAGATGGGTCAAACCTGAAAGAACAAACATCCCATTGATTTTTTGCAAATATTTATCAAGATATTTGAGTATCACTATGCCCTAAGCCTAATGATGTGGCATGCTATCGCAACGATTCCTAACATTTTCTTATTAAATTCTGGATATTCTGAAATTCTGGAAATTACATGGATTTTTTTTAAACCTGTGAAAGGCACCAGTAAAAACCTGCTGTGTTTGAAGGTGGCCTATTTCAGTGGCCAGCTGTGGAGAGTCAGAGGGAGTGGCTCTTATCAGGGTGGACCGCGGGCAGAGTGGGGATCTGGAGTGTGTGGTCCCTGCTGTGTTTGCTCCGGGTAAACACAGCGCCAGCCCTGTCCGCCCGCCTGTGTTTATGCCTGTGCCTGCTTCTCTCTTTCTTAAAGGCTTTTCACTCCCACCCCACACTCTCTGACACACACACACTCACTTCACCACCTCCTTATGGGAGAGAGGTACGGGATAATTCCTTATCAGAGAGTGGACCAATTGTCTGGCTCAGAAAGCCCAACATTCAGGGCTTTGTGTTATTACAATTAAATCTGCTTCCTCCTTCCTTCTTCAACCCCCCCCAGCCCCCTACCCCCGCCTTCCACCACAAGGACAAAAATCTGTACATCCCCCAAACGGCTATCAGGAGTCTGTTTTGCACACTGTGCCACAGTACACAGAGCCAAGCTACAAAGAGCGACTCTGTGGGTCTTGGAGGTGCTTTCCCGTGGCCATGAAAACACTAAAGGTCCCATTTGGAGCTCATTGGCTGGAAAACACTAGCGGCTCAGTGCTAAAGAACCGAGAATACTTCCTCTAGAGCACATCTGGAATTATGGAATAGTTTCCACATGCGGCTGACTCAGAGTCTGCTGCACACTCATCTCCAGTGTGTCATTTAGTGTGTGTGTGTGTGTGTGGGGGGGGGAGATGAAAGGAGGCCAAGCACACTTTGGCCTTTTGAGCGTGTCAGCTGACCCAACTAGAGATGGATGAAATATCAATTATCACAATTACATCAATTACCAGTGGGTGGTTTGGACCGCCAAGCCCAGAGCAAGAGCAAGAGAGAGAAAACACTGATCCAACAAATTAAGTTGCTTCACTGAGGAATCCCACCCAATTCTTTAACAGGCCACAAGTCTCGCCCTGCTACCTTTTACTCCCACTCAGAATAACAGAAACAGCCAGCTAGGAAAACAATAGGACTAGAGCCGGCAGGCTGCAGTCTTCTGATGGCCGTTATTACATAAAAGAACAGAGGGACTTTCCTTTGAGCTATGCAGACGCTAGGAGATGCTCAGCACAAAATCAGATTAATCACTTATGCAGGGATAGTGGGGAACAGTATCATAGCAGCAAGATGGTTTGGAGGCTTTTTTTCTTTCAATGGCAGGCTGAGTCTCTTTCAGCGAGAGCCAGGCTGAGAGGGCTGGAAGGGTGGATGGATGGATGGAAAGAAGTGGGTGGTGGTGGTGGGGGTGGTGCAGGACGCAGGTGCTTTGCCCAGGGACAGTCGGCTTCCCGGGGTGAAATCTAATTGAACCGTGCAGATCAGAGGAGGCAGTGCATGGCTGCATGGCTATACGGGCCCACTCACACACACACACTCTCTCTCCCTCTCTCTCACTCACCCTCTTTGGCTCGTTTTAATGACCACTCTTTCTGTGCCACATGCCTCCCTCCTGAGCCACCGAGGGCCTCCGGTCATGAACCACCCAAACAAAATAAGCGTGCCACACACGGGAAAGGTCACTGCTGAGCCCCAGTCGCGGCAGGCGTGGGAGCAAGTCAAGGCAAGTTCGTTCATTGGGATGCAGATACTGAGCCAGAGAGAAAATAATAAGTAAAAATAAATAAATAAATAAATCCGTGAAAGTTCACAAGCATAGCTGAGGCAAATGGAGAGATGGAGAGAGCGAGAGAGAGAGAGAGAAAGAGAGGGAGAAGAGACCAGGTACGCAATCACGGTGAATGAGTAGCACATGGCCACTGAAAAGTAATTTAGTCCAGAACCTATCAATACAAGTGTCAAGGTCTGCAGAAATGACAAGCGCACATACACACACAGATTCGCACAGATACACATATAGAGTGTGCAAATCTCATGTCTAATGCAAGCTGGCTGTGCTGTACAGTGTGTGTGCAAGAGCGGATGAGAAGCCAGATGAAATGTTTTCAGGAGGATCATCTGTGGTGATGACAAATTTCCGCGGGCGATGACTGACTGCCGGAGACCTACAGAAAATCCCCTTTCAAGCCTCGCAAAGGGAAGATGGGAGAGGCAATATGATTTGAGTGAAAGCGTGGAGAGGTGGTGTTAAGCTGCAGCACATTTTCTCTCCCGCACGCCATCCTTTTTTCATTCTCCTGCTCTCTCTCTCTCTCACACCCTCTTCCTCCCTTCAAGCGCCTCTCTCTCCATGCGACATCCCTTTTTCGTTCCCCTGCTCTCTTTCACACACACCCTTCCTCCCTTCAAGCTCATTCTCTCACCCTCTTTCTCTCCTCTTTCCCTCTCTTCTACTCCCATCTTTTCTCTTCTCCGTGAGCCACCACCCCTCCCTTTCTGGCATTCAAGGTTGTTCTGGATTGGCTCTGTACCATCTTTTTCTCGTCCCCTCCCTCCCTCCTTCTCTTCTTCCTTTGCTGCCATCTCGGGTGCAGTCGGCGATGTACAAAGGCGGCGGCGGCGGCGGTCGTTAGTCTTGTGCGAGAGGAGGTGTCCTGCTGAAGGCTGGGGAATAATGGATGCGAACGAGCAGCAGGAGCAGGCGTACTCCGCCGAGCCCTGCCGCCCCGGCATGCTGACTGAAGATGAGCTCGTGCCGAGAGCGGGGCGCCCGAGACAGACAGATTGACAGTGTGAATCACCAGGGCAAGCTGTCAGAGTGTCAGGACAGATTTCTTCAGTATCCTCACAGTGATTTAAAAAAAAAAAAAACCCTCCCCGAAAATGATATGGGAAGAGAGAAAAAAAAAAAAAAACACGTTGAAACATGAATAAATAATAATAATAAAAAAAAACAACAACGTCAAGAGACATCTAACTTTTACTGACATCAAAATGTCTGCTCAAAGACGATGTCTGCATGACGAATGAGAGATGTGAAGGGTCCTTTTTTTATTGATGTTATTCCCTTTTCCATGTTGACATGCACGTTTGAGGTAGGCGGTGAGGGACTGGGAGAAATGTCCTCTACTTTGATGTACGGTTCTTCATCATTCTCTCTATTTACCCAAATCCAAACTATACGTGGCACACATGACAGATTATTTCTGTCCATTAGCTTGGGACCATCTATTTAACATCTGAAAGCATTCAAGTTCGATATTAAATAGAGTGATGGGGAATGTTGGCAAATTACTAAGCAGATGAAACACATTAAAACCAAAACCAGACAAAATATAGACGCAGGAGCGCTAGCTGCTTCTTGAGATTGATAAACAGCTGACTTTTCAGACTTGGTCGGGGAGGATGAGAACTGTTGCTGACCAACCACCAAGTAGCTGCCTTTTAGCATTAAAAATGGGTGGGATTCAGTTAAGGAGTTGAAACATCAATGTTTTAAGATTGGCATAAAAATGACTGTGTTTGGTTTGGGTGTCCATTTTAGGAAAAACATTCTACTGTGTCATTTTGATGGTTAAATGGATCATTATGGGGTGGATGAAGGCTCTTTCAGCACCCTCTATCGCTTAATCGTGCAGTTACAAGCACCTGCGGTGCAGAATAAAACTGAAATTGCATTTATTACCTTGTCAATCAACATAACTCCACAAAAATGATCATGGTTGGTTCCTGTTCTTTGATTTGCAAACAAATCCACATGGATTAGTGAGAATGTACGATGTTATTTTTAATCGGCGCCTGTAGGGGGAGCTCTGAAGGTAGAAAATCGCAGGCTTGCCTGGTACCGCTTTAAGAATTTTCCAGGATCGGTTCTGAAATTGAGCTTCCCTCGTCCCTACTTGGAGCACCCGCGAGTTAAAGTTAAATCAGAGCCGTTCCATCACAATTGTAAATAAATCCAATTTCTGGTTGCCGGTGGCATTACTCTGTTCTCCCCCTCCCTCCTTAAAGCTGCTAAGAACACTATGTCCGCGAGAACATGAGATTGTGACAACATAAGCCTGGTATTATAAGACATTTTAGCAAGCTTTCCATCTGCAGGATATTTCTGGGGGGTGAGGGGGTTGGGGGATGGATTATCCAACCAGGAAGGGAGCTTACCTCATATCACTGCTCTCAATGCCTTATGCTCCCCAACCCTCTACTAGCCTACAGAATACTGTGCGGATGTGCAGTGATGTGGGTGTCGGGACGGGTGCGCCGCAGTGTGTGTAATGTTTTCTGACGGCTCTGAGCATTTCCTTTTCTTCCCTCTGCTGCCCTCTCCCCTCCTCTCCCCCGCGCTATCTGTCTGTCTCACTCTCTCTTTTCTTTTTTCCCCGATTCTCATATTTTCTTGAAACCGGTGAGAAGTCAGAAGTCTGGACTCTTTGGTTTGTCCCCATGTGTGTGTCTGTGTACGGATGTGTCTGCGTGTATGTATTTGTGAGCGTTTTGTCAGAGGAAAAGACAGGGTGAGAAGGTTTAACTTGCATATTTACATACTCGTGCGCTCTCAGGCCCAGGCTTGAACAGATGGTTTCTGTTTTTCCTGGCAGATTTGCGAGGAAGCCACAAAAGGCCCCTGCTTTGACAGGGAGCCAAATGGTTAAGACTGCAACTGGCAAAGGCAAGAGAGTATGAAAGAGAGAGAGCAGGGAAATCTGCAAAGGAGGGGGTTAAGGGGTGTGTGTGTGTGTGTGTGTGTGTGGTACTGAACAGAGGGAATGAGGCGGAGCAAGCAAAATCTGAGACAAGTAATGAACTAACAAACCTCAGGTTAAAACCACTGCGTGTCTGTAGTTGTACAACATGGCAACATCTATTTATTCTCTCTCTCTCTGATTTAGTTTCAGGGAAGTGCAAGGGAATGTATGTGGAGGGCAATCAGGGCATGGGGGTCATGTGGCCACTGGGTGCAAGTGAGCTGATATGAAGCTGTAAACATCAATTAGCTGAGCCCTGACCCAGAGCTTCCCTTCCAGCCAGCTAACACACTGGGGCTATTTTCACTGGAGACCAGGAACAGGAGGATGAGGGAATGGAGGGGTGATGATTGCTGGTGATTTTAGCTTCAGACAGAGCTGAACAGAAAATAAAATAAACATATATAAATAAATACATAAACAAATAAAAATAAAGCCTTGCCTTTCAGAACGGCAATTTAATGATTTGACGTTAAGCTAATGATAGATTTTGCCCAGAAGTTATTTCTGCATCTTTAATGTTGGGTGTAAACAATTCTAATAACACAATTCTAATTTTGTTGCACACATCTGTTCTATACAAGCAATGGGAGCACTCCATATGTAAGACAAAGAGAAGGTTAGTGTGAAAAAAGCTGAGAGATGGCTCTCTTCAGAGGATACTAAATCTGATTTTTATTCACTTAAATTATTAAGATACATGCATAAATTATGACATGATGGTGAGTTTTTTTTATCCAACCTCCTTACCAATAGGTGGCACTAGGCAGGTAAATCAGAAGCAATTAATTTTTTTTCTTGATTATACTGTGTTACTGCAATCTTATGATACTATAATATTTTCTAATACTGCAATCTTACAATATTGTATTACAACATTTTCTAATATCTTGCAGAATTTCATATTAACTAAAATGTAGATATATTAGTACCTCTGTATCTTTCACAGCCATGTCCCTAAATAAGTATTTAAATATCTGATTATCGCAAACTACAAAACAGTAGATTACAGGCCTCCATGTCGTGACAAGCTGTAAGTCTGTAAAATGCTGGTTAATAGCTGATCTCTTTTAGAGGGAGACAAAGAGGCCCTTCAGCACCTCTGCTGCCGTCAACTGGTGTCTATTGACAGTAAATATATCACAGATGCGTTCTGCTGCCATCGGACTACGAAAACGGCAATGGCAGCACAAGTCTCCGGGCACTGACTGCTGTTACTGTAACCTTGCTCCAAGGGCAACAAATGAAAAAGCCCAGCCGAACACGATGAATGTCAGCCACGCAGACACCCATTTCTGTGCCTTTTTAAGGCTGAGAGAGAGAGAGAGAGAGAGAGAGAGAAAAAGAGAGACGGATGGAGCGAGTGGGGTGGGGAGACGACTGTACGCTACAATGGCCTTGGCTGCTGAGGCAGTCAGTGAAAGGATGTTAAATAGACAGCAGATCCCCGCTGTGCAGTGAGCTCTCGATGGGGAGAGACTGAATGGGCTCTGCTTTCACAGGTCAAAGATGCACCGGCAAGAGAATCAGCACTCGTGTTTTGCCTGCTGTAAGCGAATTTGCCAGTGCGGGCAGCTTGCATGCAGAGACTTTCACTGGGGGTCTGCTGCACTAATCCAATAGATCAACTTGTACAAGCTCCAGGCTTTGTACCCAAAGCACAATAAAAAGAGAGGGAAAAAAACAATGCAATACAGGAAGGAAAAACAAAGCACTACACTAAAAAATGCACGTTTGCAAAACAGGATTTCTATATCTGTTGTATTGATATAAAAAACACAGATAAAAATATTAGCTGAATAAAACCAAACAGTAATTATACTTCAAAATGGCAGACAAAACAACAAAATGCAAACGTTGAGCTGTCCTCCATGCTGGTCCTGCTGAGATCCTAACTGCATTAAGTCTACTAATGACATTCTCAGTGTTTCCATAAACAACGCAGCCATTTACCCAAACAAGCACGCCATCGTGTCAGCTGCGGACAGCTGCCGCCCTACCCGCGGTGCTGCTCCGCCTCTCTCCAGCCATTTTAATTAGTGCCCGAGTTGAATCTTGGGAGTGTTGGTTGGTGCAGCTCTAGGGCCAAGTTCTGGCATGCTGATGGCCTCTTCGCCGATTTGAGTGGACATCCCCGCCCCACACCCATCCTCTCAACTACTCCGGCAGAGACATCTGCTGCGAGGTTGATCCCACAACACTCTCAGTCATCATGAATAACCTGCCCCAACCCACCCAGTCTCGGCCTGAAATTGCAGGGCCCGGGGGAGTGAGCAAGCGATACTGGGGGATGGATGAGCAAGAGTTGATGGGAGAGCTAAGCAGCAGTTCCACCACCCATCACATTCCCAGCAACTCTCACCTCTTAGCAACTGCCAGAGTGTGGCAGCCACTCGGGAGCTGATGGTGCTACTGCTGCTGCTGCTGCTGTAACAACTCTCACCTCCAATAGGATTTTTATTTCACCCTCCACACTCTCTATGCCTTCCATTTTCTATCTTCCTCTCCATCTTCTCTCTATCTTCTCAAGGCCACCTGGACGTGCTGTACCCTGCTCCTGCCACACAACACAAACTCTACTATTTACCCTTATGAATTTACAATGTTTCTTCTTCTGCTGCCATCACTGAGTGAATGCCTCATGACTGTATGAAAGCCAATTAAGAGTGTGTCCTCTTGCTCCTAACAGCAATGGAGTGTTGCTCATATCCAAAGCCAGGAGCACGGCTGGACGAGAGGAAGGTATCCATCTGTGGATGCTTGCTGTTTGTTTTTGTTCATGGACTACAGCCTGAAGTTCACCTAGTTTCCAACAGCTACAAATACAAGAGTGCTGTGATTATCCTCTGATTGCATCTCATTATCCTTGATGGCTTTGTTTTGGAGATGATTTATCAACCAGGATAAAAAGCAGGGTAAACAAAACAAATAAATAAATAAAATAGTGGAACAAGAAAGAAATATCCAGCACTGGCCCAACCTACAGCAATATAATAGCATAACACAATTACTGCGTCACCTTTTAGCACACTCTGCACTCTGGAAAGCTCTTAACTGCTCTAAAATGGAGGCTTGTCGCAAGCCATCATGAAGACGTGTAAACTCTCTCTCCTCACCAAAGGGCTGAGGCAGAGAGAGGGGAAAAAACACAACCTCCAGAGGGGATTATCGGCAATCTGTGGACTCAGCATGTTACATGCTTGTCGAGAAATGGCTCCAGAGAGAGAGAGAGAGAGAGAGAGAGAGAGAGCAGGGAGTGAAGCTCAAATTCTTCCGTGACGTCGTCTTTCAAGTGCAGGAAATGGTGGCCGGGAGAGAGCCAGCGCGCGTCGGCCTGGCGACACACCCTCTCCTCTCCCTGCTTCCCCCCTTTATTTGGCTTTATATAAAGCATTCCTCAGAGCTAGTGAAGCACGGTGTGTTTATTCAGTGGTGGGCACTTCTGCAGCTCTGAAATGAAATGGGGGGGGGGGGGGGGAGAAGAGATGGAGGGAGGAAGAGAGATGAAGGGAGGCAACAGGGAGGAAAGGAGAGACGAGAGGCAGCGAGAACAGGGGAGGGAGACAGAGTGCTGTTGCACGGTCGTCTTTGGCCTTGGCCACCATCCCAGGAAGCGTTCTTTATGACCTCTTCCATCCTCCCATCCCCACTTAACGCAACACTTGTATCATAGCCTGGACCTGTGGCAAAGACAACCAAAGCACCGGGAGGCCAGCCCTGGCAAACGATCAGGGGCAAGCAGCGCAAAATGTATTTTTATGTGAAGCAAGAGAACGGCTGATGGGACACGAACAAATAAAAAGTGTATTTTTTCGTTTCTCTTCATCGAAAATCCAACTAAATGCGAAGGGAGTCGGTCGCACAGCACATAAATCACAGAGGCGAAACAGATAGCGCTGAGGTGAAAGGAATAACGGACTGTGGAAGAGAATCAAGCAGCCCTCCAGGGTTACAGACTGGCACTAGAGGGGAGAGAACTGAGTCTTGGTCACAATAGTAATGTCCAAAGTCCAGCAACTGAGACACAGCAAGTGGCGTTAAAACAGCGAGAGCGAGAGAAAAACACAGGGCTTTCTTTATTGTGTGTACTGAGCTTAATTTTTCTCCACTTGGGACTTGCAGCCTTGTGCTCCACTCTTCCATTCTTCTACCATTCTCACTTCGCTCACCCTCTCTGCCCGCTTGCCTCGCTCCCCCTCACTTTCTTTCTTTCTCTCTCTCTTCCTCTTCACCGTTGTGTTTAAAGAGCAGCTTGTTTTTGGCTGGCAGCTCAATGAAATGAATCTTCACTGCTCTCATGGCAGGGCCACTGCGTCGAAGGAGAAGAGGCGGGCGGGTGAAGGGTGGAGTGCGGAGGTCCATTACTTTCCTGTAAAGCAGACGGACCCTCCAGGGCTGAATAACATTACAGAGTCTCACTCCGAGCACATCGATGGCTGCTCTCCCAGTCCCAGGGCCCCGTCCAAATCACCTTGAGAGTTCTCCGAGAATGCGAGATTTGATTAGGCGGACACCTGACACACAATATTGCATTTTGGGAGACGGGCGCTCATGAAATGGAATCCTGAAGAGGGAGGAACATTTGAGAAGGGAATGCTGATGACAGATGAAAAGGGGTTTTCTTTAAAATGACAGAACAACTTGTGTCCTGCCACACTGACATGTCATCACAGCTCCTCCGTGGCGACAATGCCCCCATCTTAGCGCAATTGAGAAGATCTGATTTCAACAAAGAGCTTTTTGAAACCCACTGATACAGAAATTAGTCTCTGCTAATGACTCTGCTAATTGTCGGCTTTCGGGCTAAATCCACACATTGTGCAAGAAATCCACAGGGAGTGTCAACATCTAAGGGTGCCGATCCTCCGAAATTAATTGAGCATGAGGTGAAGCATCTATGAGTCAAAGAGAGAGAGAGAGAGACAGAGAAAGAAAGAAAGAAAGAGAGAGAGACTTCTGGCTGAAGGTCAACTGCTATGCTTACATGCTTCAGGCTTGGCTTGAGCTGTTTAGTCACAGCTTTCATTTGGCTGTGCAAACACTTCCTGGTTAATCATTGTTTGCGCCAAGCCTGACCCATGTATTTCATGTACGTACTGCCTGAAAAACAGTTGTTCTGTGATCATTAACATGCGCTGCTACTTGTGAGAGCCACAGTGTGTCTGTGTGTATAAATGTGGAGGCGACGTCTGCTGTTGAGGGGGAGAGATAAAACATAAATGAAACAATCTTTGGTGTTGTGCTCCGAGCAAGAGAAACACCTACTCTCAATTTCTCCCCTTTAAACCAGCCATCCATCCAGCCAAGTAGCCTCCCCCACCACCCTCCTTCCATTCCCTCCACCGTCAGGAGAGATTTTCTTTATCGACTTATATCTCAGCTGAATCAATACACCACAGAGCAGGCACCTAATAACGAGGCTTTCACTCACTGCACATGTTCCAATGAACCCAACGGGATATTGAGGCTGATCGGTGCATCCTAGTAACCTTAAAAATGCATGTTTTTTTTCTTTCCTATGTGTCTCTGTGTTTACAACTCTCCCCCTTTCTTGTGTGCCAGCAATCCGCCTCCCTAAAGTCGATGTCTGCTACTCGACAAGTGTTTGCCCCCCCTTAACTGTTTGCATTACTCTCCAAAGTATATTGATTAGTGACAAGGGTGAGAAAAACGCCAGGCCCATGATCTGATAACCACCACAGTGTGTAGTAAGTTTTACTGGGGAAGAGGGCAGACTTTTACACTTGCTTGACAAGTATTAACCTGCTCTAATCTGCAAACAAGGCATCTCTTTTCATTGGCAGACTAAAGAGTATTGGTGGAGGGGGGGCAGATTTCAGCCAATTCAAAGACATTTCATCTGAGGAGCATTTACACGTTTGCAGCTTGTAATAGACAAACCTAAAACGAGTGAATCACAAGCCTGTACCTGTATTTATGAATTTCCCACCAGACATTACAGCACTCATCCTCTAACAAGGATTCAGGCAAGCTCAACTCTACTGAGAAGCCCCACACACACACATACACACACACACACACACACACACACATATATATATATATATAATTAAAAAAAAACCTTTCCTTATCTATTTCTGCAAGTGTGATGAGAAAATTGTCTTTACTAGCTTTTAGGTTTAACCACAACAACGGTGCGTTTGCTGCTCTGATGAGACGCGAGATGGTTCACTGCCAAACTTGACAGGACTGATCTGAACAGACAGCTGTAAAGCGAGTATCAGGTATGCTGTCAAACTAATTTAATGCTGCCGCACACCAGACAAGATCAGGTAGATCCACTCTCCTACCCAGATTACACACACAGCCCACTTCACACTACACTGAAAGCTATTCCCCTTACAAAATGTTTTGCATGTACGTTCAGATTAAGAGATAAAAACACTGCCGAAAATAAATAAATAGAATTAAATAAATTTAGCTAAAGTTGCAGTCAGCAGCCAACTCCTGTTCAGACTTTGTTCAGGAAAATATATCTGAAATATGGGGGCTGGAAGACAGCAGTGTCGGTAAGATGGAGCAGGCAAACAGCTACATTATTTAACAGCACTCTTTCCAAAATGAAACACAAATGAGATTTTTATGTCCTTTGTAAAAGGCTACTTAGTGAAACCTAATAATGAATAGCCATTTTGCACTCCAAATGACCAGTTACTATTACAGTTACTTTAGAAGACAAATCTCTCTTGCTTCTAAACACTTATAGCCATATAGTCAAGTCTCTCCTTTACCTTCTCTAGGTAAAGATTAAAGTAGCTGTTGGAACAGTGTGCCATTTTCTGGAGAACTCTTGACTTTCATACATTGCTATACATCATACATTGCATTGCTTATATCTATCTATATCTGTATATATATATTTTATCTCTCTCTCTGTGTGTATGTGTGTGTGTGTATATATATATAAATAATTATTTTTGTAATCACATTAATATTTAATTCTGAAAACAATCTAGCTCTAGTCTACCAATTTGCAGTTGTCGTGGAATCAATGGATGTCTTTTAGCACAAAAGCTTTTAAATAACTGCCAAAATGTTCTGAGGGACGTGTTACAAGCCATTTGCAGCGTGGGGGCTTTTTCTGTGAGCTGAAAATTACAGCCATGGTGTTTGTTTGAATAGAGAGGCTGAAATGTGTTCATGAATAAACCTTTAGGGATCTGACCCGCCAAAAAAAAAAAAAAAAGATAAATGTGACGAATGATGAAATGTGCTTGGCTTCTTCTCCATCACTTTCTCTATAAGTAGGAGAGTACATCTGTGTCATCTATCAGTGTGTGGGCATCATACAGCCTAGTCTCATGTCTTGTGTCATGAAAGAACAGTAATAAATAGATTAATAATTAATTAATAAACACGTAGGTAGGTAACTGAAGACTTTAGTCAAGAGTTTGGTTTGTGAAATTCCGAAATGGACACTCCCTGCCAGCTTGGATAAAGATGGAAAAAGAAAAGGCTGGGGGAAATGAAAATGAATGAACGTCTCTTAGTGGAACAGGAGGAGAGGAACCATAAATGTTTCCAGTGAGGGGGAGAAGTGCTTACCGTTTCCTTGTTGGGAAGCAGGTCTTTCCGAATCCTGAAGAAGTTCTTGCCGTATTGTCTCAGTCCTTTAATGAACCGTTTCTGGGAAGAAAGTGAGAAAAACAAGACCACATTAGGCAACAACCACCACCAAAAAAAAAAAAAAAAATAGTAATAAATAATAAAATAAAATAACAAATCAGTAGCAGTAAAGAGAAATCATGTTACACTATGTCAGCACGGGTACATGAGGCCCTCTGACCACACCGCACCGTTAACAGCCGTGAGGGGGAAGAAAAACAAACGTTTTGATCCTAATCTGAAAACCTCAGCACTCCCCTTCGCTTTTAAGCCTTTGAGCTGGAAGGTGAAACAGCACAGCACCAACACAAAACAAAACAAAACAAAACAACACAACTCAACACAACTCTCAACACATGCCCAGTGAAGCCCAGCACTCGGGGCCGCCTAGACAGACAAACTGCAGCGGAAATAACAACAAAAGCAGGAATTTGAAGGGAGATCAAACAGCCCTGGCGTCAGGGCCACACATTATGGCAGTTTAGCATGAAATGGAAGTTCAACGGGAGCAGATATGCATATCAGAGAGTGGCGCAGCACACAAGTTCAAAGCCAACAACTGAAAAACTTACACCAACTTCCACAGAAGCACGCTGAGGTTTCACCACGTACAGCTGTCCTCTTACTCGCTCACACTTGCTCGTTCACACACACATACATACAGACACCACATGCAGACATCGGCACCAGCTTTAAATCCTGCTCGAACTACTAAAAATATCTTTCCGCTTCAACATGCTTAAAAAAACATAACACTACTTTGAGCTGCCAAGAGAAACCTTCAGCAGTAACAACAACAACGACAACAAGCGGAAAGAACAGCAACACAAACTGCCGTAAACACAAAAATATCCAGTTACTAAACTTCTAGAACTAAGACTCATTTGAGAAGGAAAAACAAAAAATACAATGACAAAAATACCTCACAAATATTCAGGAAGAGACTAAGAGGGCAGGGTGAAAATAAAGAGCATTTACCACACGCAAAAAAAAAAAAAACACAGCGCCTTTCAATCCCTTCAAGAGTAGCGGAGGGTGAAGGCAGAGGACATTCACAAGCAGCCAAGCAGACGAACGACAGATTTACTTTCTTGTTCCAGTGGCGAGCCCCTGCTCCTCGGCAATCTCAGCGATTGCTCCCTATAGAACTAACTCCGGCAGCAAGGCAGGCAAAGTCCGCCGGGGGCACAGCCCCAGAAAGCGACCAGCTGGCCTCCGTAAGGCAGAGCAGCAGACAAGAAGAGAAGGACAAAAGTCGCGAGTGCAAATCCACACAAAAGTCTCCTGGAAAATGAACAGCTTTGCTTGTATTTGTGTTTCTGCGTGTTTTTTTTTAACAAGCAAGAAATAGCTTGTCACTCTCTGCTCTTCCACTACAAAGGGGAAGGCTTTACATGTGATCTTTCTGCTAGAGAGCCTCTGGACCACGGCACCATGCAAAAGACGGAGCGGAGTAGAGTGGAGTGGAGCCGGAGCAGAGTGGAGCATAGCTTCCAGTTTGTGCCACAATACACAACACACACACAGACACACACACACACTCACTCCACAATTGCACTCCTGGGAGGTCTAGCTGAGCAATTGCTCGATTGGCTGCCTTTAAATGTCTTGCAAACAATCACAGCACTAGATTATCACACCAGCTCCTAGTATTCTTTCAAGTACCCTTTTAACCATGGACAACTAATAACAACAAAAACAGTAGATTCTAATCTTTTATTTTTTGTTGCTATAACTTCTCAACATCCAACAAGCACACAAGCCCAGAGAGAGAGAGAGAGAGAGAGAGAGAGAGAGGAAAGGCTGGGACAATTCAGTGCTCAGAGAGATCTTGGACTCGCGCAAACGGAGACAAGCTAGATACAAAACCAGGCATGGAGTACCCTCCTCTACACGCGCATGGAGACACACTCTCGGCTGGCCTACACGGAGCCACCAACCCCCCCTCCAGCACATACAGTACGTGCTACTTATGTAACCAGCCGACTGTTTACAAATGGCTTTTTAAAGGAACAATCTGTGGTAAGCGCGGTGAGCGAGAAAGAGAGCGAGCGAGAAAAAGCGAAAGAGGGGGGGGGGTGGGGGGGGGTGGGGTGTTTCCTCTTCCTCTTTTCTGCCTTCATTTGGTTCAGCACTTTTAACAAGATTTCCTCTTCAAAGCGATCACGTAAATCAAGACAAATTAAAATCCTAATACGGCAAATTTCAGACTAAATTGCCCAGGGCTTTTGAACAGGCTTGTAACGCATTGCCTCACAACCGCACTGAAACACTCAGTTGTTCTTTTCCCAGTAATACTGGGTTACGGTGAACAATGTGTCTGAGACAGAGACATGGAACTCCTGATGTGGAGTACACACATGCACGCGTGCACACACACACTTTCACACAAACAGGTTTTCTGTGGCTGGAGGTAAGGCTGATAAGCCAGCAGATGGAGCCGTCTCCATGAAAACAGCATCTCAGCCTCACGCCTGCATGGACCAGACACACACACACACACACACGCACACACACACACACACACACACACACACACTTATTGCCAGCTGTCACTGAATGGAGGTGAGGTAAATGCACTAAAGATGATTTGCCAAAGTAATCATGATGAGCTAAAGTAATAAGTAGATAATGAGAAGAATTGTAGTTGCATGGAGTTCACAGTGTTTCCTACTTTTAATAATAATAATAATAATAATAATAATAATAATAATTTTCTGGATTAAAGTGCAACATAAACCTTATCCAAATATTTTATTTCAAAGGCTATACAGCATACTTTAAAAGTTGTCTACTAGATGTTCAACCAGATTCTGTGTCTGTATGTGTTGGAGAGAGATAGAGAGCTCTGAGAACTGGAGTGTGTTTGTGAGCTTGACCATTGCCCCGAGAGTATTGGTCAACTCTCAGCCTGACCAGTGGGGTTGACCGCCTCTTAGCAGCGGCGTTCCCCAAGCGCGGCGGCTCCCTGACCCATGGGTCCCCAGCTTGGCTGGAGCCGACCAGCTAGAGAAACCA
>JAIFZK010000005.1:21305000-21417500 GCA_027481765.1 Tenualosa thibaudeaui
GCAGAGCCTTTCCAGCGTCATAACTGCTCTCGTGCAGCTGTGGACAAAGTGGCACAAACATATGTCACACATGAACACTTTCCTTCCTTTTTTTTTTTTTAAATATGCAAACCAAAATGACAAACAAACAAAAACTATGGCACCCCATGGCAGCCCAACAAGCTACTCAAATCCCACATTTCTTTGTTTATAGAGGCTTTGAGTTTCAACTTTTTTTTGTGTGTCTGTTGGACTGTGTCAGGGGAGAGCTGGGGTCTAGTGCTATTTGATTTTCCTCTGTGTGTGTGTGTGTTTGAGAGCCTTCGATATGTCAAGAGCAGCAGAATTTGGACAGCTGGGCCGTGAATCTGAAAACCATTAACCAGAGACAGAGTGAAAGAAAGTGAGGGGGAGAGAAAAGGAAGGAACGCTAAAAAGGAAGGAAGAAAGAGAGGGGGGGAGAACGAAAACTAAAAAGAGAAAGCAGGACAGGCAAAGGTCTGGTCTACGTGGCAGGCAGCACAGTAGGGCTGCTTAACTAAAATAACCCCAGAAGCTAAGCGCAGAACACGCTGTACGCCCACTAATGCTACAGGAGAGCTACGGAAAGAAGGCCTGACGCCTCGATCATTAATACCCTATGGATCCATTGTACGCATGCCATCACGTGAGCTTCTAACAGCAGAGCTCAGTCACGCTTTCACAAACTGTCCGTCTGTCTGACAGGAAACTAATTAAACGGGGCCAAGCTACTGTATGCACAAAACATGGCTTCTATAGCTAAATCTCCCTTTCGCCTGCTCATTCACTCGCCTACTCTCTCGTTCGCCTAATTAGGCCAAGCAAAACCACAATTTCTCTGTAAAGACCCGGCAATAATGTATCTCTAATGAGACAAAGAGAGGCCATGCTGTGATCTGAGTGACGGCGTTCAGATTACAACCCATCTGTAATGGGAAGCAGAGATTTTGCCCAGGCTGTAAATAAACAGCGAGATCCTCCTTTGTGTTGGCGTGACGGGAGGAGACAATGGAAGACAAGATGAAAGGAACATACAAACTGAATCAGAGATCCGCCACCGCATCTCAGACTGCGCTTCTGTCACAGAGCTGTTCAAAGCTGTTTCAGCTAAGGCTATCGCTTAAGGAAGAGGTAGTCCACTGAACAACAGAGGGCAATTTTGATGAAGAGTGCAAACACAAGAATTGGAACTGCAAATGGAGAGTGTGTGTGTGTGTTTCGTTGAGTATGTTCAAAAGGTCAAGAAACACTGAACTACAGACAGCATTAATTCAATCTCTTTTCCTGTCTGAATGTAAATGTCATGTTTATTGCACACTTTGTTCATTTGCGTGTGTTTGCTGCATGTGTTTGGCAAGATAAAGGGGAGTGAGAAAAGGTGGGAAGACAAGAAATGGATAGAGCGAGAGAAAGAGAAAGAAAATCGCCATTATAAAGCGGCAATGTGCCGCAGGGCAGCAGAGGGCTGGATTAGCATCGCCAGCCATTCTTTCGGCAAAAGACAAGCGCTTGATTAGCTCCCTCCTCCGCTTGCTGCCTCATCTAACCTGCCACTGGGCTGAGCAGGAGCACCATGTAGAGGAGACATCTACTCACGCTCCCCAATTCCACCCTCCATCCCTGTCTACCCCTCCAACTCCACCCATGTCTACTCATCCGACTCCACCCTCAATCCCCCCCTGCCCTGTCTACCTATCCGAGTTCCCCTGTTAGGTTCCCACTATGCATTAATAGGGCTGTGAATTGCACCTCTGCTCCCTGACATTAGCCGTTTCCTGACATTAGCTGCATTAGCAGCTCCCTGACATTAGCTGCTCCTCATGTCGCTACGCTGCTAAGCAATGCCACTCTGGGGGACTAAATGTGTCTGCCGCCTTGCCTGGATTATCCGTGTCTTGGGTGGCTTTCCTGAGGTGAGGGAAGCGGATTTCGGATGAGTCCTGGATTTTTGAGGGGATCCATTTTGGATCCGTCTTACACCTCCTACAGTGTTGGTTGGCTGAGGTAGAGTGCGCACTGAAAATGAAACATTTCTTTTTCTACGCTCCACCACCCCCAGCTCTGCAATAGACACATACAAAGTGACGTGCCTGACCTGTAAGGAATGTGTTGTTTGATTACAGTCTCTGTACCAGCCATGCTTTTAATGTGGTATATGCAGCAGGATTCCGAAGTGGAATTCCAGGGGGGAATGTGGATGCCTGCAAGGCGGTTTTAATATTTGTGCACTGTTGATTCAAATTGCAGATGTTCAGGCTCTCCGAGAATGTGGTGGTGCAAATGCACTAGCAGCCTTCTGCTACCATCTCGACGTGATCCGCAGTAATCGTATTTTGCGTGTCCTGGGGCAGACTAACACTGCACACTGCCGTACAATGAAAACAGTTCCCGTGTTGTGTCCACCGCATGCATTTCAGAAAAATATCACAGGCTCCTTCAAGAATAGTCTTCCCATCTGCACAGATAACAATGCCGTGGGCTTGTTCTCACACAAATGACTGCAAGCGCAGCAATTTCTTTGCTTGCAGACGCACAAACTTAAATCAAGAACAAAAAAAAAAACAAAAAAAACTGACAACGACGGTTCCTGCTAAAGCAATTTCCTTACAGCTCGACTCCCAAGCGATCCATTACCAAGCAAATGATTCTTCCTGGTGCCTGCGGTTGCACAGTGAGAGGCTGCCACTGCCACCGGAGCTCTGCTCCATGGCTTCCTCCTTTCAAATACACCACTCCTGGCCGTGACCAATTTAATTGGCCTCCTCCTTTTTATGTGCATCTCCCTCTTTCTATTGAATTCCACAGTCAAATTATTAAGAGGGAAAGAGAGGAGAGAGAGAAGGGAGAGGGGTGAATCAATATGGGATGAAACCGGAATGTTCTGTGATTGTCTTTCTTTGCAGAGTGGATGACTAGAACCCAGAAGAGGAAGAGCAAGAGGTGGCGAGAAGCCGTATGGATGTCAACATTGTCCAAAGATGAACTTATTTCTTAACTACAGCACTGCCACCACTGAATGCTTGACTGGGGCTGTGGATGACTGTGTTGTGTAGTGGTGGAGACCGGTGTCAGGATTCCCGACACCATTTTCTCAAGGCTGTATTTCATCGGCCAGCCGGATGAGGTGTTGATCACACGCCGGGCGACGAGCTCCTCTCTAAACAAATACGGCAGAAGCATGCAGTAGCTTTAACCGCTGTGTGTAAATTAACTAGCCTGCGCCCTGCCCAGGACAACATGAACCTACTTTTTGCCTCTCACACCCAAGGCATATTTTTAACACAAGAGCAGCGCAAGCCGCCTAGTTCTTGAAACATGAGGAGTGTTAACGTCCCGCCTATATCGACACATCTATGAGTGGCAAAAAGGGGACAGAGTTATTTTTGACAAAAACACAAGTCAGCAAGAGTCGATACCAGACTACCAATGAGTCTTTACAGCCCTCCCATGTGAGCAACACAATCAAAGGCTTTGAGCTATAAACCCTCAATATTAATCTTTATATGAGAAACACTGCAGCAAAGTGATGAGTGGGTCAGCGGCGGGCCTCCTACCATAAAAAAAAACACATAACAATAACAGAGACAGCATCTTCAATTTACGATGATTACAGTGCGGACGCCCCAACCAGGTCGGGCCTGTTATACAAACCATTAGCGAGCTCTGAGGGTCTTCTCTGCATACTGCAGCTGACTTGCTAAAAGCAATTAACAGTAAATCCATCGCCATTTCACAGAAGTGGAGGAGGAAGAGGAGCAATATTAACGGTGTATATATATAAATAAAAAAGAAGGGAGGGTGGGGGGGGGGGGATAGAGAGAAGAAGAAGAAAAAAAAAAGAAAATCTGCAGCGGCCAGATTTATGCTTTGGGTTTTGCTCAGGCTGATGATCACTTACACAGTGAAAGGGAGGAACAAATTGTTCCTTGCCTCCCTGGCATGCGGGTGGTAAATCACACCTGCTGAGAGCCAAAGGAGGAGTGGTTACCCCCCCACTACAGCAGGAGGCCGCTGGCTTTTGTTGCGGGTGGCGGACATTTTGAGAACCCCGGCAGAAAAAACAACCGAGTCCGCAGCGGGGGTTATTACCTCAGCGCGGTTGTTTCGTTTGAGGCGGCTGTATATAAGGGAGGGCGGCAGAGCTTTGAGTCCACAAGCACAAATTCAAGGCGTAGGGTGTGTGAATTTGAGGCTGTGTGTGTGAGCGCAAGTGTGTATGTGGGGGGTGGGTGGGTGGGAGGGAGTGTTTTGATTCTGCCTACACAACAACTGCTGCTGCAGCGACTGCTTGTGACTTATCTGATTGTGGCACGTACACACACTCACACAGTGACATGCTCCTCAGGTCGAGCTGAGTGAATACAGCTCGTTATTTCTGTCGCCTGAAATTTATTCATGTTTTCCGGGCAGGCAACACTAATTAGCAGTGCCTTTCATTTGCCTCCAGTATCAAGAGAAGCGCATTCTGACACAGCAGACATCTGGTGCTTGTGTCGCTCTTTGCTTGCGAGTGCGAAGAGGCTGGGTGCTCATGATAGGAAGGGGCGACACCGCTCTCCCCTCTCCAGATGCCTCCTTCTCATCTGGGTCTACCATTTCCTGTGAAGCACTGATAACTCTGCAGTGATCCCCCCTCCAGACAGTTTGAATCTGTGTGTGGCCTCAGATCTCCTAACAGAGTCTCATCCACTGTGTTGGAGAAACAGATACTTCTGCTGCTCTCTGACATGCTGTATGGTGTAATTACTTATGTCGAGTAATTTAGCAAAGGTTATTTAGGGCAGTCTGTGTGTCTGTGTGTGCGTGCGAGAGAATGCGAGTGTAGAACGAAGTGGCTCTTACAGTGTTTAGCGCATTGAGTGTGGTGTCGTCTCTTGAAGCAGCAAGGCAGCCATCCTCTGTGGACCCTCCGTCGCACATCCCCGCAAATGCTGCCATGCTCCTGTCCATGCACGCACGCACGCACGCACACACACACACACACACACACACACACACCACAGAGCAACCAATTAAGGTACACATGCAACAGTTTCATCTTACACAGTTACAGAATAAACACTTCAATCAATGGAAACACACTCTTTGCCTAGAAACACTAAAAGCTCTAGCCACATCAGATAGAGATGGATTCTATTGGCCCACAGGCACTGGGACAGGTGAGGCTGGACATCTCCAGCAGGCTGAGAGGCTGGACACTTACCTGGCTGCCCTCAGGTACATGAGCAGGTCACAGTCGTTGACCCCAGGCATCCACACCAACTCCTCTTTCTCGGTCACAGACTGACCCCCAGGGGAGGGGAAGGGCTGGAGGTCTGGAAGCTTGGCCTTGGATTTTGAGGAGAGGAGGGAACAGAGGTCAGACCAGAGACAACCAACCTCACACAAACACACACACACACACACACAGCCATACAAGGGAGCTTGGCCTTGGAGAAGAGGGAACAGAGGTCAGGCCATAGACAACCAAACCCAAACACACACACACACACACACACACACACACACACACACACACACACACACACACACACACACACACAGCCGTACAAGGGAGCTTGGCCTTGCAGAAGAGGGAACAGAGGTCAGGCCATAGACAACCAACTGATATTCGGGTCAGGTTCGGTCAAGCCGGTACATATAATTATTTGTACCAGCTATACTCCAATTTATTATTATTAATTATTTGTACCGGCTATACCTATATTTAAATCAACATTTAAACAAATATTTCTAGCCTATAAAATGCAAAAGGCTATCATATATCCATTATTGGTCTGGCGAAAAGATTCACCGCTATAACTTTCCACACATGGTGCATTAGTGCGTGACATGAGAAGGCAAGATGGGGGAATGGGGAGGGGCCATAGATAGATAGAAAAAGCAAAATTTGGGAAACATTTCAGGAAATAGTAGCATAAATGAAGATGGTACAGGTGCAGGTTTTGTTTTTTGTTGCCTACTTGTTATGATGCCATCTACCAGTAGGGTAGGAGTCACAAAACAGGCAGACAAACATGGCTCGCCACAAATGTGGCACAGGTAAGCCTTCACATCGCAAAAGATGAATGTGCAGTGCAAGACTACAATTAAAGACATCTGTAGCCCAAATTAAACAGCACCATAACATTTCAATCCTTTGCATTTGCTGTTAATAGAACAAAGTGGCAATGACTAATCAAGGGCTATTTTTCTTATTTTTGAAGGAAAAAAAAAGTGGGTCATGCAGCGGGTTGGAAATCGCCTGGTACTGAGCAATTTTTGAGGGTTGAGTTGAGATTGGGTTTGTTGAAGGCGCTGGATGATCGCGGTTCGTTACGCATCCATCACTGCTGCATACACAGGCTTACAAGAGGAGAAGAGAGTTCGGCCTTGATTATGAGGGAAAGCAGCGGCCAGAGACTACGAATACACACACAGAGAACAGAAACAGACTACAGACAACCACCCATACCCACACACAAACTCTATTCTGTCTAATAAAAACATCTGCACTGCCTCATAATTGCATTGCCTTTGTGAGCGACCTGGTTAGAACACAAAACAAATCAAGGGATAAATATTGGAATGTGGCCTTGTAAATAATTCAGGGAAGCTAAATAAATAATGCTTATGCTTAAAATAATGTTTGTGTGAAGGCTTTGGTGCTCTATGGTTACACTGTGCGTTATGGGTGACAAAGCCAAAGAAGTTGTTAGTGACATAGTGCTAAACTGCTAATTGTGGTCCCATTATTGTGTGAGGGGTCTGACATTCAAGAACTGATTGTTATCAGACTTAGTCACATTTTCATTTCAGCTACTTTACTACCCTTTTTTACACACACACACACACACACACACACACATATATATATAAATTACAGCAGCTGGATTAATTACAATAGAATTTATAATCACATATTTAAAGTTTAAAATTTAAATTTAAAATTCTCCTTTATTTTTTGTGAAGAAAGAACGGTGGCTAGTGGTGCTCCTGGTGTGCTCAGGGGTGACTGAACACATTTTTACCCCCCACCCCCTTCAAATCGACTTAGGTTTGGCCTTTTCCTTGTACTTTCATTCAACTTGTGTCAGCTCTTCTAAAATATACACACACACACGATAATGTGTAGCCCATCCTCAGGTGTACATTAGTCTCTCTTTAAAATAATCAGCCTTCATGGTGACAATAGTCCCATCACTATGCAGTACCTGCTCAATAATGGAGTCACTACAGATAGCCCGTATCATCCGGACCAAACATGACCCTGTTCATACATTTTAAATTACGAGGGACAATCCAGCCACAAAGGCAACACTAAAAGAACAGTTAACTGGACCTGCACTTGTAAACTGATCCTTGGTTGAAGTGTGTGGCCCCAACACAGGAAAAAACATTTGAGCGTGAGGGATCCTATTCTTAGCCTCCAGACACACATACACACACACTCTCCCCATGGCCATGCAGTTGGGGGAGAATAAAGTGTGGGCTCTTTCCATGGGAAAAGAGCGGCTGGAAGTTGTCTCGGGTATGGCGTGTGTGATGTGGGACCCGACTTTGTGTTTCCTCCACTCCCATAGGAGTCCTTGGAGCTGTCGGCAGGGGCTTGGCTGGCACTGTAATTACACCACGCCAGATCCGTGTGTATTCGTGCGCCGGCGAGGACGTGGGCTTCACAAATGCCTGGCAATGGCAGTACTTGTGGATGCTGTTTCGCCATTTATTTTTCAATGGAGCCATTTCTCACCCTCCATCTGACACAGACTGCACAACTGCGGCAGTCACATTACACAACTCCCATCTTAGCCAGCTCTTAACAATTCTACTGGTGCTCTCTCTTTCCCCCCCTCTCTGTCTCTGGCTGTCCATCATTGAGGGTCAGGCTAAATCATGGATAAGGGGTCATTAAAATTGTATTTGTTGTGCAACATATGAAATGGACCCACATTAGAACACTAAGTAGGCCACTGCCAAGGACAGGCATCTTGGTTTCCTTGCAGCTCACTCGTAGTCTAATTATGTAAACTTCTGCATACTACTACTTATAGCTAGATATTTATCCCCTTACTGTACACAGGAAGAGCTTGTGCGATAGTCCTTTGGGAGCACAAGCACTGAACTAGTTCTTTAGAAAGCAGTATTTGGGAGGCTAGAAGAATGGCTATGATGCCCAGGTGCAGACCGTCATTGTCCGGTCCAGTGTGCTGAAGTGGCCGACTGTTGTAGGTCCTGTGCGCCCAGAGCTACCTGTGATCTGAGAAGTGGAGGATTGCAAGCAGGTTTGGTGTGACGTGTTTAGTGTGTGTGCTGTGAGGAGGAAATACTGTACCTGGTGGCTGGGGCCCACTCGGATCTCCCCCTGTGTGCTGTTTAGCCGCCTGTAACATGAAAGAGGAGCAAACAGGTGGTGAGAACACACAAAACGACACGGAGCACCTCTCAATGTTTCAGACTAACATTAGGGCTCTGTAATATTGAGCTATTACTGTATGATCCTAGCATTTTAGCATAGTAAGATCTCACTTTATATAGTGGTACGGCAGGAGGATGACAAGGTTTTTAGATAATCCATCTGGAGATCATAACACAGACTTATCCTCCTACTTAGCACAACATTAATAAATGTGTAAATTACCCCCCCCCAAGAACATAAACACACAAACAAAAACACAAACAAGCAAACAAAGCTGGCTTGTGGCACACTGGCAAGAACAAAGACACTAAAAGATTGAGGGAGAGAAAGAGAGAGAGCGCACGCTCCTGGCAGAGAGTCTCATTGTTCAGGCAGAGAGGTACAGAACAGCACCTCGCCCCCTCCCAGCCCCTGTCCCTCCTCACCTCCTCAAAGAGAGGGAGATGACACGGGAGGCTCGCAGGCAGGCACTGCTGAAATGGTTGCCGTGGCGAAAAAGAGAGCCGGTCGCCATGGCAACCACAATTTAATAACAGTGTTCCGATCTCCAGCTGCAGTGGATTAAAGAAAATGACAAGCCCCCCCTCCCCTCCCGCCAATCTCTTTTCCTTTTTATTTTTTTTTTTACCCCCACTCCTTCCAAAAAAGCCCCTTTCCCGTTGCCACGGCAACCTGAGTATATTTTTCATATAGCCCCTGCATGCAAGAGAGCGGCCCAGAAACTGTCACTATGATTTGCATCCGGAGAAACTCTCACTCCATCCGTGGCGAGGTGGGGGAAAGGGTGGGGGGGCTGTCAGGCTGACCCTGGCTAGACATCGGAGACACTCTTGCTCAGCAAGCCTGGTTGTGTTTCAAGCCTTCAAAATCATAAACCTCTCTTTTGACTATGTTTCATAAACACCAGTCTCTAGGCCCCCCTTACACTGCCACATCCTCCTGTGAGCAAGAACAGTCTGGAAGGAAAAGTCCATACGGCGCGCAGATGCACGGGGCACGGACCAGGCTGCAATATTAAACAAATCTCCCCCCATGAAAGAGAAAAATGTCGGAAAACAAATGAAGTAGGGCTGGGGGATTAAGTAGCCCTTTCTTCAAAAGCAAAGGAGGAGTTTGAGAAGAACGTACAGGCATAAACTTAATACCGTTCTCAACTATGTGTTTTCATACTCTTGTGCAGATGGACGACCCAGCCAAAAGCACATACTGAGTGTAACGTGCAAAAACCAGGTGATCTCTGGACAATCCACTTTCAGCTGTGTGTGAAGTCTGTGAGACATGGCCTGGGATTCGCAGCAGGGCTCCTGAACACGTCTGCTACAAAGATTTTGGCAGAGCCAGGGTGAGGAAACGAGGGGGGCTTACACAGGAGACGGGAACCTATAGGCAACTATAATACAACCTTTACAAACTCTTGGCATGGAGAGCTTGGAAGGAAATTCCTCGAGGCAACACAGACAGAAAATGAACAGCAACAGATGTCCAAATAATGTCAACAGAAAAGATGAATTTCTTTACTCTGTATGTTAAACAAGACTTTAGCATGAGCCTTGACAGATTTGATCATCATTGAAGATGCAGAAAATAAAGTAAGACTAAAAAGCTATCTATCAGCCAACCCATCTGCAGTCAGTGATTCAACAACCTGGCCCAGCAGACAAAAGTGGGTCATGTTCTGGTCTTTCCTAAATTCGTCTTAAAGTTAGGGACATCAACACACTACCACAGGTTTACACAAACCTGCAGCGGGAAGTTCAAAGCTGAAATTTAACTCAGATTTTGTACCTTTTCAGTGAAGTTTGCACATGATAACTTTGCTTGCTTTTTAACAGAGAGGAAACACCACTGTTCTGAACTGCTACTGAGCAGCGTTTTATAACACCAGAATTAAGAGTGCACAACTCTTAACTTGACTGGTAGTGAAAGTGGAGAAAAACAAAAGCAAAACAGTACACACGTCTGATGGCCTGTCGATCAATAACCTTTCATTCCAAAAATGTATGTTTAAAGGCTAACAAAATCACACAAATAAAATAATTTAACTAGAAGCCAAAAATCACAAATCTTACTTCAGTCTTCAGGCGAACAACAGGCTCAAGAAAATCCTTTCTCTATCTGACCTACTTATGAACTTCATTCATAAAGTTAGCTATTTGGCTGCAATTGACCTGATTCAGTAAGAGTAATTTTTGCCACAATTTTGCCAATTTTTGCTACATGGCATTTATTTAAAAGTAACTTTCTGTGAATGGTAAGATCTAACTGAGCTTCACTGCAAAAATATGCCACATATCAGCATTTTAAAATCATGAAATTATGAGTCTAGATGAAAGTGTTATTAGTTCTTCTTCAGTAACACTGATATTCCCTGATTAAAAATTAAAATAATAAGAAAGCTCAAAAGTATAACTAAATTCTTACACTTGCCCAAAGCTGTATATTTTGGACATGACTTGTTAGTAATATCTCATGTATAAACATACAGCGAATTCAGCATCAGTTTACCTCTCAAGATTTTGCATGTACACCATGCCACACTGATTTTCTGATTTTTTTTTTTTTTAATGAAATACCTTGCTTGACAGTTTGTGTTTGACTGTTTGGTACCAGCCTGTCAGCCAGCCATTTACAATCCTAGGTAAATTAGTTCTTAAATCCCACTAGTTCTTCTATAGTGCGCTTGTCAGTAGTCACTACAGTTTTCTGAATGAAATGAGCAAGCATCCAATCCACCGCAAATACTCTGCACAACATTTAACTCGACCACGAGAACAGTAATCAAGACAAACCCCGCCCCTTCCACCAATCTCATCCAATCCTCGCACGACTGTAACACTGTCATAACATTGCATAAATACAGTGAAAGGACAAAACTTTTTCTGATAATAATGTCAACAGAAAGAATGCAACTTGAACAAGAATCAGAGTGCTTCTGTAAAGTCTATGGTGAAAACGTGCACAAAGCTCCTGCACGCCTCCAACGCCATGTCATCCCGATTGTAAACACGAGAACATAGCGTACTGCAAAATGGAGTCCCACAAGCACAGCTTCTGTTTCTTACAAAGCATAAAAACAAGACTGCTTGTTCACCGACAACAGCCTACGAGTCGCTAGACTGCCATGGCAGACATCTATGCACGCCGTGGTTGCATTTTAGAATGGATAAATTGTAGCGGCGCTGGTAAATGTAACGCTACCCAGACGCATTCCAGCAAGATACTTCGCTTCTATAGTGTCTACTCTACAATGCTACAACACAGCGATTACCGATTTTATTCCGTGCATGCTGGTTACATACATTCGCAATAACAATTAATGTCACTGACATAGAAATAATGATACGCCAGCAGGAATAAAAATCACAAAGGTAAACACGTCAACGAGTTCAGATGGAACAGAGACAGCGGCAAGTACAGCACAGATTTACAGTTTAACAGGTGAAGCCGAATGTGCAAACCTACCTTCGCGGACTGAATAAGTCGTCCATGATGTAGACGAAGCTATTGCGTTTTTAAATTTGACAGTTTGTCGGCTATGGTATTTTACACAAACTCTCCTTTCGCACCTATTTCTAGGTACTCAAAATGGAGGCTCAGGCAATCGCTCGGTGAGATTTTCACTGAGCTTGTGCTGTGACCTCAGCCTTCACGCACAGCGTACAGAGTTCCCGTTCCGACAGACACGACTGAGCATGTGCCGCGACCTTACACACAGACACACGTTGGAAACGCAATCCATCTCCTCCGCACGTCTGCTCCATAAACAAGGCCGAGTCGCGAGGTTGCTGACGCCCCGTACGGCATACCAAACAAGCGGGAGCGGGGAGGGAGGGAGACAGCCGGAGAGGGTGATAGACTGTGATTGAGTGGGGCCCCGGAGAAGGGGGCTCACAACAGGCAACAGCGGAGATGAAACGCAGCGACTGTGCAAAAGACCCCCAGATTCTCTAGCCCTCTTCCCCCCCCTTTTCATGATTTCCAGGAGAGGAAATGGGAATCCTTTATTATCAGCTCACATGACTATTGTGCCAGCCCCTCTCTAATGGCTTTGCAGGATTTATTTTACTTCACAGAGACCATCTTCACCAGCAGCCTTTGCCTGCATTTCTGGCTGCCTTTCATTTTTGGAATATAAAATTATAGCATTGCAATGTAAATATATGAATTGTTAAATTCAAAAGACGTACTCCCCCATATATTACTGAAACATTAATAATAAATATAATAATTCACTTCTGTATCAAGGCTATCTGTACAAAAGAAACATTTTAGCTCCAGTCTGAATACAGTATAAATACTGGGCTTTAATATCAACACTGGAAATACAGGCTTAGACTGCCTACTAAAAATAAATAAATAAATAATAAAAAAAATATAGCTGCAGTGGTAGCATAGCAGTTAAGGAACCTGGCAAGCGTACAAGATAGCCTGAATAGTTGTGGGTTCGAATCCCGGTTGCCACTGTTGTGCTCCTGAGCAAGGCACTTAACTCTAAATTTCTCTAGGCGAGACTGGCCCTGAACAATTGATAGTTGACAAAATGTAAGTCACTTTGGATAAAAGCGTCTGCTAAATGCATAAATGTAAATGTAAATTTAATAATAATAATAATAAAAAAATGAAGCACTCCACTCATCAAGGTTCTGTAAGTAAAACAACAAACAAGTGACACAACCTGCTGAACTGCAATGGGGTGAATGAACACAGCCCTGCATCCTAGTCCGAGGGGGACAATCCCATGGCAAAATCAGCACAACTTGCCTTGCTTCAGAGGGAAAATTGTTCATCAACTCTGATAAGCTTTGATGAGCAGCTGAAGTGTTGTACAATTATCTCCAAATGTTCATCCGCATAACAATTACTAATGGGCATGCAGGTTCAGAGGAGAAAAAAAGAAAGAAAAGAAAACCTAGTTATAGTAATTCATTTAGCCTACAATCACAATACAATTAAAACCAGCACTTTGAGCAACAGAGAAGACAGTAAAATAGACAGTAAATATTTTCCTACAACAAGCAAAGGAACAAAAACTCTGACATAGCCCTTTTTTTAACTAACATCTATTTTCGAGAACTCTAGGCCTACTGTAACACTGATAGTTTACTATGGAAGGAAATAGGAGTAGAGGGCAAAGACTATGTACAACACTAATGACCAGCAATGACTGATACCTGCCAACATCTGCAAATATCTGAGGGCAGTTCACAAAAAACAGTGCAGGAAGCACCTTTTGCTGCTACATTTCAGCCTCCATGTCAATGACCCAAACAAGCATGAACACTGTGACCCTCAAAGTGTGTGACATTGACATTGAGATGGTTTGTCAACATTTGCACATGTGTGCATAGAGTTTATCACAAATCTGCAAAGCTACTCAAATGGAGGATTAAGTCTAGAGACCGGTCGAACTGGGAATAAATATTGCCAATGCTACACTTTGAATTGAGGGACAGACTACAAAAATACCCCCCCACCCCACCCCAAAAAAATTAAAAAAAATAAAAAGAGAGAGAGAGAGCGTGCATATCACCAGACAAAAACAAACCAGGTTAAAACCAAAAGGTCCACAAACTTCCTCACATACTTTTGTAGGAATCAGAGAGACTCAGTGACGATAAACTAGACAGATTCCAATGACAGTCACGTGACCTTCTTGTTCTGTTAAGTAAATGTCAAGCGGGCCGGTTGATTTGTGTGACTACTTTCAACTCGCACATATTTCAGTTTTATAGTTTTGTTACAGGTGTTTGTGTTGGGATTGGGTAATTTCACAAAAGAAGACCTCTCTTTATCTCTAGGAACAAGATCTGTCTTTTGTTGAATGTACACGCATCTCAGCATTTTGAGCAGAAAGTGCTTGTTAAATGCCAAAACAACGTGTGATGTTTATTCTTACAAGAAACAACTCCAAATGTTGTCGCTAGGTCTTGCTCCAAGAAGCTGATTGAAGTAATGCCAATCAATGCCAAATGGCTGGAGAAATAGCTTGTGTCTCAGAATATCAATTGAAAGGCAAAGACTATAAAAGACTGCAAGCAACAACATGTGTTTCATTAAAACTGCATCCCAGAATGATGAAATTGTTAGAAATGACCCAACCATTGCGAGGATGAACATAATTCAGCTACCAATTTCCCATACAGTAAATTCAAGTGCATAGAGATGTGAAAACAGCCTCTGAGGGTGACAACTAGTCCAAATAGATGCAACATCTATATATTTAATACCTTACACACCTTGCCCCTACCATATTTCATTTGGCAACACTGTATACTACAGTGTAATTGTTACAATGTATCTACATCATGTTATACAGTGTAACAAAGTGTATAACAAAGTCTAATACAATGTACTTATTTATGGGAATGGAATTTTGCTACACATTCTAGAAGGCATGTTGGCCTAGTAGGAAAGACTGTCTACAGTAGTCTGCCAACAAGCATTTCCAATTTTATATGCGTCAAGAATATGTAAGTACAAATATTTTTTTTGTAATAGGTGATATTACACTTGGAGACACAGTTTCTTACACTGTAGGCTTCTTAATCATTTAAATAGGTGGCACTATAACAAAGGCAACGTAGTATAAAGTGTAAAGTGCATTCATTTAGGCCAACAGTTCAAACATGCTACAGGAGGACCAGGCTTCAAATGGAACTCATTGTCTGAAAAGTTTTGCATAACACTGCAAGACGGCAACAACTGCCGTCTGTAACCACACTATGACAAGCACTGTGCAGATACATGAGAGCGGGCCCATCTTCACACACTCTTCTCCATTTTCAAGTGCTCTCACTATCTTGATTTGCACAGCAACACAAAGAAAACATCCTGCCACAGATTCACGTGTTTCTATCCAGCCGGACATCACGTGACAAAGAGCGTTGTGGAGCAGTGAGCGAAGGTATCTGCGTTCGTGACTTCGCTGTGAACAGGGGCCGGGCCAGGAGCATATGTTTAACATTAAGAGCTCGACTGCAGAGGTAAATGAAGTGAGAGAGAGCTGCCGGACGGGAAAAGTGAATTTATCACCCAATACTTTTTGCCAAGGCAGAGATGTAAAATAATAAAAAACACTGGCGCAGGATGATAAATAGCTGGGGAGTGGTAGATGGATCCAAATAACCTCATTTCACTCTTTGCAACTAGCCTAACAGTCCATGTGGAGAGAATTTTTTTTTTTTTGGAATTGCAGGAAATGGTCATTTAATCTGTCTGCCCGAAATGCGAAGGCCACCAGCCAAGAGGGTTCAGTAACACGGCTCGCTGCAGAAGAGTGCTGCTGACCGGCTGACCTTAACACCAGTAGATAAAGTATACTAAGCCACTTTTCAGCTCAGTCCAAGTAAATCCAGCAAAGCATTTTGAGCATACTACCCACACCCGCTACATTTTTCAGCTGTGTTTAGACGCGAACTGAGGAAACTGCATAAAATTCACATACATAGAAACTTCTAGTTAAACGTCACTGGAGTGACCCAGTGATGTGCGAGCACAAAGACTAAAGACTAAAGACAAAGTCCCTGAAATCACCATAGCAATGAATGAAAGAACAGTAACAGATTAATAGCAGCGAACAGAGTGGATTATCTCGCTCCTCCTGTGGTTTTTGATGACACAAAGCCATTTCATTGAGGGAGATGAATAAAGGATCAACCCGGGGATCATTTATCACTGAAACACACAACGCAAAGCTGTGGCTTCGCGCCTCACATTGCGACAATGGGTCCGGCTCTTTATGGCACCGAGCAAAACAAAACAAAACAAAACAAAACAAAACAAAAAAAGCGCTGATGTCGAGTGTATTGCACCACGGGTCAGAGGAGGGGTGGCTGCAGTGTTTTTACAACTTCCGCAGCAAACTGCCACCAACCTTCTTCCCCAGATCAGGGGAAAAACGCTATTCACTGTGCAGCTGAGACTCATGCCACTGTGAAGATCATCACACACTTGCTTTTGCGGGGAGGAAGAAGGGTTGGGGGATTGTGGGGGATTGACTCTGGATTTTTCCTTTCCTGGCTGGTCAGCCATCTCATATGGACCCATAGTATGTGCACACAAGTGCTGCCTTCATGTGATGTTCACATGGGCTGGCCAAAGGAGGGGATAGAGGGGTGGGTTTGGGGAGAGGGGAGGAGAGATAGGAGAAGAGGAGAAGTCAGCCCTTACCTTGTTTCTGGGTTGTATCCCAAGATATAGAAGAATGTGTCGATGCGGGCTTTGAACTCTCTGGCAGCGAAGATGTCTGAGAAGTGGGTGATGGTACACTTCCCTCTGCAATCAAACAACAACAAAATATAGGTTAGTTTAGGAAAGCATAAGTGTATGTTATGTATCTTCAGATTGAGACATTGTGTACAAAGCGCATGTTTAAATGACTTCAACTGAAAGTGTTGTGTGTGTGTGTTTTTTTTTGTGTGTGTTTAGTTGTGTGTGGGTCTTTCAGTGTGTTTGAAGTGGAGAAACAGGGGAGATGCTGTCTCTCTCTCAGTCAACAACAGCACCAGCAGGAGCAGCTCTCCGATCTCCTCCAACTTTCATTCCTCTCCAGGTAGATAGTTACAGCTCAAGCCCCAAATAAAAGATTAATGCTTGCACACACGCACACAAACACTACACCCAGACACACACACGCTCACACACCCACCCACCCTCGGCAAGCACCCCACACACACAAGCACGGTCTACATATTGATAGCATTTTGTATTCCCTCACATTTGTCTCTCCCTGGTTCTGTGCCTCTACCTCTGTGTTCTCTTTGCCTCCCTGTGCTCTTTTTTCTTGTGGAGTGTCTGGGCCTATCAAAATAATAGGCATCACAGTGGCCCGGGAGCCCCTGCCGAGACACAATACACCTCGCCTCCGCCAGATAAAAGGCGTGCGTGGGTCCGACTCTACCATTACAGCATCCCGCCGGAATTCTGCAAAGTTGATCTAAAGCCCTGTAATAAGTCAAATCAAGGGGGGGGGGAGCTTTGGCGGCGGCGGTCGAGGTTGCAGCTAATTTGCCCTGAAATCAGCGGGTCCAGGGTTGAGGCTTTGTGTGCCGCTGCCACTGCTGTGGAGCTTCCAGATGGTTTGTGTTAAGGAAGGCGAGAGAGGGAGGGAGGGAGCGAGGGAGGCAGGAAAAGAAGGATGAAGAAAAAAGAGGCATATAAACGAGAGAAAAACGAGAGGAGATCTAGTTTCGAGATCCAGACAATAACCAAAGCTGGTCTTCTATTCCTTATTTTTGAGTATGGAAAAGAACGAGGGCTTAGATAGAGACTGTCTGTTCTGATAACTGTTGCTGCAGACAGTGAAATCCACCCAATAGCTTTTCCTCCTGGATATGCAGACGCTACCGGTACAGCCAACAACAATTAGCTTGGATGCATCGGCTAAACTGCTCCACACTGAAAGAGCCATCCATAATACTTTGTGTCATACAAATACAAACACATAGCATACTTACAACCTATACTTAAATGCATATTTGCATGGTTAACTGCACCTTTGAGTATATATACAAACTATATAAACAAGATGTAAAAGTGTAATAAAACTAGATCAAGATATTTTGATTATAACTACATTGAGTGAAAGCACACACGCCTAAGGCGGTGTAAGTGTTTTAATGTGTGCGTGAGTGTGTGAGCGAGTGTGTGAGGAAGTGTGTAAGGGAGTGTGTGAGGTAGAGAGAGTTTGAAAATATATTTGAATGTATGTGTTTTACCTGAGGGCAGCAGCATGGTATGTGTCCACATAGTCTGAGATGAAGAGCTCTCTGCTCTTGACCACAGGGTCAGTGATGACCAACTCCCGGCCAGAGTCTGCAGGGGCACACAAATGAAAGACATGGTCAGCACACGCACGTGCACACACATGCACACACACACAGAGGCCAATGCTGCTTACAAGGAGGCAAATCTATAATGCACATACCACACATACATTTCTTGATTATTAACCAAGGTTAATACATTGATTTAGCAAATTACTATGAGGTTAATACAAGGGAATGCCGTTCTTTCCCACAATCCACTTTGTCATTACATCATGATCTGATTCATATTTACTATAAATAACGTTTAATAAACTGCAGCCAATACACGGGTTTGGCTCACAATTTTTTAAGCTTGTATAAATCCCTGTCCTCTGGTTTGGGAAATTAATACACACTAAGTAAAGGTACAAGTGCAGATGCATTACATACAGGTATTTTTATTCTCTCTCTCACACACACACAAATACACTCACTCTAATAAATACTAACATTTATAATGTGAAGTACTATAGTAATGGCCATTCCACAACAAAGCACATAATCAATAAGAGTCGGTGGCAATTTACTTCCCAAAGGCTGACATTTAAAATAGAAAAATTAAAACTTAAAAACCACCAAGTCAGCGGAGAATTACTGAAGCAAATGACAAAAATATATTCATACATTTTCAAGGCAAGATGCATGTGCCACATTTTTCGAAGCTTGTTATTATTCTAGGTTAGAGGGATTTAAGTGGATGCTCTGCCCAAATATGAGAGAACTGGGGAGGAAAATACTGTGTGTGTGTGTGTGTGTGTGTGTGTGCAAAAGCGACCAAGCTTCCTTATCCATAATCATTGCGCTGAAGAGCGTGAGTGCGTAGACATGGGGTTTTATGTGTGGCACAATGACACATCAGGCAATAACGAGACTGCTGTTTGGCTGTTTGTCTGTCTGTCTGTCTGCAGTGGCTGCCTCAAAGACGGAGAGAGAGATTATTACAGCTGGCTGAAACACGCTATGTTATGAGTTGGCTGGGGGGTGGGGAGAGGGTTATGAGTGGCCATCATTACAGTGACAAATGCCACCACTCATACACACACACACACACACACACACACACCATGTGGAGGGCTGCAGATGAGCACTTGTCAGATTTCACCCGCTCTCCTTTCCCCTCCTCCCCTGTAGGCTGAGGACAATCACAGGCGGCCATGTCAGACAGCTTGTCTGTGCCGTGCACCGATCAGTCGCTCTTCTTGCTCCCTCTCTCATGCGCGCTCACACACATACGCATCTCTAACAAACAGCCAGGTTGCTCTAAGGAATGCACAGGCAGTGTGGGGAGGGAAAAGCCAGTGTGCATTTCTTTGTGTGTGGTTGTGTGTGAGTCTGTGTGTGGAGGGATGCTGGGTAAATGTCTGCTGATTTTATTAAGAGCTAAATCAAAGCAGAGTTGCCTCTGGCTGTTGCCTCTGGAACACCCTGCTGACACGGGCCATTTTAACCATGCTCTTTCACTGTGTGTGTGAGTGTCTGGAACACCCAGTGAGCCAGTGACACGGTTGCCATTTTAACCATCAGCTCTTTCTTACTGTGTGTGTGAGTGTGAGTGAGAGCGAGAGAGTGTGTGTGTGTGTGTACATGAATGTGTATGGGTGAGAGGGGGGTGGCATTGATTGACGATGTGCTTTCGTGTGTGTGTGTGTGTGTGTGTGTGTGTTGCATGCTCCATTTTACCCATGAGCCCCTACAGTTGGTGTATGTGCATGCATGTGCAAGTGAAAGGGAGGGGGAGGGCTGAGTGATGCTTTGTTTTCAGGTGTGTGTGTGTGTGTGTGTGTGTGTGTGTGTAGGGGGTGCATGCTCTGGGGGCCATGTTGGAGCTGAAGCTATTTGCACTTGACACGTTCCCCGTCTCCCCCTGGGCCTGAGCGTTTGATTTGCTTTTTAAGGGAGCGTTGCCGTGGGAACAAAAGCAATGATGATCACGGCTAGTCTGATCTCCAGCTTCTTCGGTTCTACTTGTGCAGAACGCCACCCTTGACCCTCACTTGCTCTCTCGTTCATGCAGAGATGGACAGACAGACAGACAAAATGACAGACGGACGGTAACAAAGAAGCACAATGAGGCACGAGCGCGAGAAAGAAGGAGAGGAGGAGAGAGTGATAGAGGGAGAGAGAGGGAGAGAGTGACAGATTAAGAACTGGACACTACATAGTGACAAGAAATCCTAAACATGCTATAATAATTAAAAATAAAACCAGACCCTTGTTCTATCCTTTCATTTCATACAGAGGGTCTGGACTTCGGTAGTGAGATTTGATTGCTTGCTTGAGGTGATTAAGTTTAAAAAGACTGGATCAGCCCCTGACTGATAGCTTGCCCTTACTGATCAAATCCAAACCAGCTCTGAAGAGATGGTAATCAAGTGGAAGTGTTAGGAAGGCATGGCCAGGCTTGTTGGACTTGTTTGTATGCATCCACCGAAGCATTTACTCTCACTCTCTCACACACACATACAAACATACATACATACATACACACACACACAGAGGACAAGAATGGGATAAGCCTGCTCACCGTTCTCGTTGTTGCGGTCCTGCACCAGGTGCTGGTAGACAGAGTCGGGCACCTCAGATTGGCGGTAGTACCACTTCACATTCATCAGCAGATGGTCCCGTTTGCTCTGGAAAAAAAACACGCACACACAGACAGAGAACACAATAAGCCAAATGCTTCCAACAGTACAAACAGGCAATACATGCTGGTTAAAGGCTGCACAAACTGGGGCTCTGTTTGGAAAGTAGTTGTAGTAGTGTGTGTGTGTGTGTGTGTGTGTGTGTGTGTGTGTGTGTGTGTGTGAGAGAGAGAGAGATTGAGTGTGAGAGAGAGATGGTGGAGATTCTCCCTCCTCCCCCTGCCTTTAAGCTGGCCAAAAAAAACTGCTGTAAAAGCCAGTCAATTAAAAAGGGATTGAGTGCATTTAATTCTTTGGTAAAGTAAACAAAACGTTGTCCAGCATGGCTCTGGTCCGCAGAGATGTTGGAAAGAGGGGAAAAAAGTTTAGACCTGAGGAGTTTACACTTCCATCACACCAACCCAGAGCCTCTTCTTCTCCCTCTACCTGTGTTGTTTGCTCATGAAGTTAAACGCATTCATTTTTCCATATATTTCGCATATGAGCTCATAAAATGCATTTCAACTCCTGACACATCTGTGTGGAACAGAGAGCATCATACACCTATACACATGCAGATGTGTATAGGCACAAGTGTGTGTGTATGTGACTGAAAGGAAAAAAGAGAGGTGGAAAAAGAGAGAGAACACTGAAAAAAAAAGAGATCTGGTGTCATCTAAGTCAGCCACGGGATAAACCGTGGTTGCTCAGCGCCTGAACTGCACTTTGAACTGTGCCACCCGCTGTCAGAGAGGGGGACTGCATGCAGCTGCAAAAATGCAGGACCCCAGGAGTGTGCACTTTCTCCCGACCAGCAGCAGGTGGCAGCACTGAGATGCCAGCCAGCCCTGCCAGAGGCACTTTCCAGTGTGAAAGAGAGGGCGAGAGGGGAGGGAGGGGGAGAGAGGGGGAGGAAGAAAGAGGGCAGGCAACAAGAGGAAAAGGGCACGCCAGTGTTTATACTCACTGACATGAAATATTTATTACCCCTCCGACACGAACCTAACTGACCGTTCAAAAACAAGCATTAAATAAGGGAGAGAGAGAGAGAGAGAGGGGGGGGGGGGGAGAAAGAGAAGGGGGGATGCAGCTATGTAGAATAAAGGCAGCCAGAAATCACAGCAATCTTTAACATGGCTGCAGATTACCACATTCCCCACAAAGCTGCCTAGGCCACCATGCCAGGGAGGGGAGACAAGGAAGGAGGGAGGCTGGATGGCAACACACACACACACACACACACCAAAAGGGTGGATCTAAGATCCAAGTGCTTTCCAAGCTCTTACACACAAAGCTGGAGTTCCAGCCTTCTCACACACACACACACACACACAAAGGCAGTCAGTCAGTCAGACAGAGGCTTCACTCTCTTTGGCCCCCGCTGCATGCAGGAGCATGAGGTCATTGTTGAGCAATGCTAAGCCTGCTAGTAGCTCTCATTATGTCAGTGGAAAAGTCTGTAGAGGGGCCTGGAGAATTAGCCCTGATCCTCACTCACTTGGGGCCCCACTGCACAAGTACAACGCTGGTCTACAAGTGTACAACATCCTGACCCCAGCCCAAACAAAAACAAAACAAAACACATACAAACTTAAACACATAAACACAAAGAGACACACACACACAAATGCAAACAGATGTGCACGTACACACAAAATACACACGCATAAACACAAAGATGTGCACGTACACACAAACACACATGTATAAATACAAAGATGTGTACGCACACACACACACACAGCTGCCTGAGATTGCGAAAGCACTAAAGCTGGCAACTCACCACCTAGGCAGTCACCGGGGAGAATGACTTCAAACAATAAGACTCAACAGCAGATGGAGAAACTGACTGACTTGCATAGACAAAAAAGCCATTATAGATGTAAGGCTTCCCAGCTCGCCATACCAACACACAAAAAGTCCTCCAAGACAAAGGAAGCTATTGCATTAAAGCATTACAGTATGACATAAAGGGGGATGGATGGATGGGGAGAGAGGGAGAGAGAGAGAGAGAGTGCAAATTTATGCTCATCAGGGACACTGTTCTTGAAGGGTTTTAGCAAAGCGGAGAGAAAGGCACTCATGTTCAACCAACGTGCTAGAGGGAAAGATTTAAAGATTGCAACAACCTCCTCCTCTTCCTCCCCTCCCTACCCCCTGGCCTGCTCTCACAAGCATTCCCTCCTTTGGACACACACACACACACACACAGACACACACACACAGGGGGTATTTATGATGATTTAATCAGATACAGTTAGAGCAGTAGATCCAAGAGTGCATCTTCACTACTTCAATTTATGGCCTGGAGAATTAACAACTCCATTGTAGGCTATAAAACACACAGCGCTGACGACAACCAGCGACACAAGAGAGACGGGGAGAGGAGGAATAGACCCAAGGTTGGCTCACACATACAAGTCATGCTGCTCTCACTCACACACACACACACACAAAAGGATATAGATACACACGCACACACAGACAAAAATAAATATACGCCCACACTGAATCTCATGACCTTTCAGACATGACTAAGGTCTACAAACGACTGCTGAAACGAGTGTTTCGTTTAGAAAAACTGACGTGCCTAATTATGTGTGCATGTGCTACACAGACCAGATTCCCCACACACTATCAAATCATCTGGATAAGCACAGAGACACAGAGACACAGAGAAGAACGACGAGAGGGCGAGAGAGAGCAGGGTAGAGAAGCAGAGGTAGAGAGGTAAAGAGAGAGAGAGAGAGAGAGAGAATTAGCCTATAGAGTTAGAGAGAGAGAGTGTGTGTACGAGAAAGAGAGTCAGAGAGAATCAAAGCAAGTCAGAGAGAGAGAGAGAGAGAGAGAGAGGGAGAGAGAGTGAGAGGGAGAGAGAGGGAGGGAGGGAGAGGGAGAGGCAAGGCAAGGCCCCATTAGAATCACAATGCTGAATTGATTAGTGACATTCCAAACAGCATTTGGAGCTACAGCCGCTCCCACTGAGAGCTACAGGCTCCGCCTGCAAGGGTGTGTGCATGTGAGTGAGAGTGAGAGAGAGACATGGCTGTTCTTCCCCAAATTTCCACCAACTAAAACCTCCCTTCTGCTCTCTTCCCACCTCTTTTACTCAAACAAACAAACACACACACACACACACAGTGGCAGTTTCAGACAGGCAGTGAACCGAAGGAAAAGGGGGAAAATATATGGCGTTCCCCTCCTCCAAACCTTCATCCACATCTAACCCTTTTCTGCTCAGTCCTTTCAGCCGACCACTTTGCACCCAATATTCCTGAGTAGCACCATTCAGGACAGGAAATGGAGCCAGGCTCCTCAGCCAGTGCAGTTGCACTAGTCTCTCTTAGCCCTGACTGTGCCCTCTGTCTCGCCACCCCCCAGCACCAAAGCTGGCACTGAAGGACCAGTCAACCACCAACCAACCCCCCCCCCCCCCACACACACTCCTTTTCTTTCCTCCCAAGGCCTCATCGCCTCCCTCTCCCCGCCTCGACTCTGAGCCAAGGCCAGGCCAACTCCACTGGGCACCGGGAGTCTAATGGCAGCTTTTGTCTGGATGTAGGGATGTAGGGGCTTACGACCTGGGAGTCGGTAAGCAACACCGGCAAAGAGGACAAGGAGAAGGAGAAGGAGAAGGAGGAGGAGGAGGAGGAGGAGGAGGAGGAGGAGGCCCCCCCCCCCCCCAGTGCAATCCACCAACACAAACAAGACAGGGAGGGAGGGGAGGGATGGGGAAAAGAGGGAGAGAACGGTGTGAGAAAGTGTGTGTGTGTGTGGAGGGGCAGCTGGGAAACAGAGCGCTCTAGTAATTACAGCAAAGCCATGTTAAGTCCTTCGAAAGCCAGGCAACAGAATGGTCTGATATGCCACAGAAGTCAGAGGAGTGAGGGGGAGAGAGGAAAACAGAGAGAGAGAGGGGGGGGGGGGGGGGGAGAAAGAGAGAGGTGAAATTTATGGGCAAGGCTGGGAATGTGTGCCTGGAAGGGGGGGGGGGGGGGGGCGAGAGAGGGAGGGAGAGAGAGAGAGAGAGGGAGAGAGAGAAGGAGGGAGAGAGAGGGAGGGAGCGGGAGAGAGAGGGAGGGAGAGAGAGAGAGAGGGAGGGAGAGGGAGAGAGAGAGGGAGGGAGAGGGAGAGAGAGAGAGAGAGAGAGGGAGGGAGAGGGAGAGAGAGAGAGAGAAGCGAGTTTTTACAGCCGTGTTAGCCGAGCAGTGTGGCCCTTTCAGGGCTGCTCAGGAGCCTGCACTACGCTCGTTAAACACAATAACCCTGGAGGAAGAGGGAGCGAGAGGCAGCGCGCGCACACACACACACACACACACACACACACACACACACACACACATACTGTAAGGCTGTAAGAAATTACAGCACATCTAAAAACAAACATAAAACACCTGAAAATGGACTAGCCAGCTCACTCGCCTTTTCCCTCTTTCTCTCTGTCTCTCCAACAATCTCTCCATTTCACTCCCTCCCTCCCTCCCTCCCTTTCCATGCGCACATTCCTGCTCAGAAACAAATGGTGACCTGACAGCTCTGCTCCCCCCCTCGCCCACCTCTGCGGAAGCTACGGAGCGGCGGAGGGGACAATCAAGCTCTCAATCATTTGGCAAATTGCGGCGCGGGCTCATTTGGGAGCTTAGTGGGCGGTTAGCGGAACGTGGAGACGACGTGCCTGTTCCCATCAGCTCTGCAGCAGCGGAGACTGCCAGCACCGGCCTATTAACACACACACACACACACTACATGAACATGAGGATTCATACCACAGAGCGTGTGTGTGTGCGTGCGTGCATGAGTGAGTGAGTGTGAGAGAGAGTATCAAGTGAGTATCAAGCCAAAATGGTGTGGATTAAGTATGGCTTGAGAGGAGAAAAAGAGAGGAGAGGAGGGTGAGGAGAGGAAAAGAAAGGTGACGAGCGGAAGAGAAAATGACAAGAGGAGAAAAGAGGAGAGGAGGAAAGAAAGAGAAAAGAGAAGAGGAGAGGAAAAGAGAGGAGAAGAGAGACGAGAGAGGCAGGTAAAGCGCCTGCAGCCCCACTGTTGCCTGCACGTGAGTCACACACACACACACACACACACACACAAGATGGCTGCTGCTTCTGGTGACGGACACAAACTGATCCCGCCCCCTCACCCGCTGGTGTCTACGTGTCTGTGTGTGCGTAGTGTGATACTGTGTGTGTGTGCCTGCGCTTGATTAGTCATGTGCATGAAAAAAAAAAAACCCCACACAAATCTATTTCTTTTTCAATGGTCGTGCTATGAAAATTACATGGGGAGTTGAATGTAAAGCGTAAAACCCTGCATAAATAATTCATACCATATGTTAACAGTTAACAGGGGCATACAAGCAAAAAAAATAAAAATAAAAAAATCAAGTGAGCTTATATATAGGTCTGCACCTAAATGAACAAAAAACTTGAGCAAAGCCTAATGGGAGTGTTGATGCCGGTTTTCCCCTATAAGGCGAGAGCTGAGGACAAAAAACATGGCCGCCACAGCTGGAGTTCTTTGTGAGACCATGTGATCCCTCCGACATGAATGTGTGCTTGTGGTGGCCAGAGGAGAGGCTGGTCCTTGTCTAACACTCTCTTACACACACAAACACACCCTTGCTCATATGTTGGAGAGAGTGTGTGTGAGCGTATGTGAAAGTGTGGATAAAGCTACGCAGAGCCAGTTTTTTTCCCCCTCTCCCCTCTCGCCCCCACCAGCCCCTGCCTCACACACACTTGCAGGAAATGTGTGTTTATTTTCCAAATGTTTAGATTGTGCTTCTCTTTCGTAGCCTATATCCAAACTCCTCCTGACCCCATCCAACGCTCCGGTTACAGCCACGCAGAGCCGCTGAAAGAGGGAGGAGAGGAGGGAGAGGGAGGGGAGGGAAGGGGGGATGAAGAAGAAAGGGCAGAGAGAAGAGAGGGGAAAAAAAAGCAGGATCTATGACTTCCTCCTGGAGGTAAAGGCAGGAAATGGACTCTAAAACCTCAGCAAGAGAGAAAGGGGGTAAGGGAGGAGAGAGAAAAAGAAAGTGTGTGTGTGTGAGAGAGAGAGAGAGAGAGAGAGAGAGAGAGAGAGAGAAAGAGAGCGCTGCTCCACTGCTCCAGAGCTGATCATGTTGCACGCTAAACCATCCCAGGAATTTCTGAAACATTTATGAAGAAAAATACACAGACAACCACACACTCTCTCACCCTCTCTCACACACACACACACACACACACACACACACACCTCCGGTGCAGGGCCACAGCAGGTCATGAGGCAAATGTGAGGCTAGCCGTTTCATTTTTTTTTAACACACACACGCACACACACACGCGCACACATACACACACACACACACTTCTGGTTGGTTGAGTGAGTGAGTTGCTGGGTGCTGCAGTGTTGTCTACAGGGGCTTTATGGCATTACTAGTGGATCCAGGGCTGAACTAATCTACTGGCCAAACATGATATGATTAGTGGGAGCAGAGCAGAGCAGAGAGGAACGGGAAGAGCAGCTTGCTCCCGCGGCAACAGCAGTAACAACAGTAAAAACAGCAGCAACGGCAGCCATGATGGATGGGGCTGAGGTGTTTCCGTCCAGAGCTGCCCTGCTCGCTTAGACAGTGACCAGACACACACACACACACACACACAATGTTTTACATAATCACACTCACTCACACACACATACACACACACTCACAAAATGGGTCCATCTGGGGGCCTCTGAACACAATGAGTCACCCAGCTGTGTGTGTGCGCCACAGCCTCACAGAGCCCTCAGCAGCCCCATTCAACACACCAGCCTGTGGAACAAAGGCACACACCAGTGAGCAGGCAAGTATGTGTGTGTGAGTGTGTGTGTGTTAGTGTGTGTGCGTGCTGGGCTTGGATGATGTGGGGGTGGGGGGTCTTTTGTAATACCCTATTCTCAGGCTCTCTTAGCAAAGAGGTTCTGTTGGCTTGAAGGGGAAAGCTGGCCAATGTCTCCTTCCTCTAACTTCCCTTCACACACACACACACACACACACACACATGCACACACGCAGACATCTAAAACAGCTGGTGCTGCTCGATGCTGCTGTGTTTTTCTCTTCCACAGAGTAACAGAGAAGCAACTCTGATGCGCACACACTAACACACACACACACAGCTACCATTACTCCTGAAGCCCAGCTCCTTGCAAGCTGAGAGCAATCACGCTAAACAAGTGCTGATTACACGTTTCCTTCCCCGCAAAGAGGGGAGAGGAGGGGAGAGAAAATAGGGTTTCTATACGCTTTCCGTCTACTTTGCCCGGCAGCGAGGACGAATGGAGGGAGAGAGGGAGTGTGTGTGTGTTTATGTGTGTGTTTGTGTGTGTGTGTGTGTGTGGGTGGGGGGGGTGGGGGTCACAGCTGTGACTGCAGTGTGGTCAGGACCTTTGTGGTGAGCCCCTGTGTGTGTGTGTGTCTGGCTGCCTGCGTGCTATTTGGATATTAAATCTGCGCTCGCTTTGAACACAGTCTGTCCATCTGTCATCTGCACTCTCTATTGGATTTGATGAGCATTAGCCGGTTCAAAGTGGGAGATTTTCAATGTAACAAAAACAGCTAACCATGCCCCCCCCCAAACTCTACACACACACACACACACACACGTCCTACCTCGTGACATACACGCACACAACCCCTCCTGACATTTTCTCAAGCTCCTCCTTCCTCTGTTACACAAAAAACACATACAGTACCCATACACACAGCCCCTCCTTCACACACACACCTTTCAAATCAAGTCCTGTGCCACAGCATGTGGCTCGTACCAAAAGATGGCTACAGAGATCAGAGGATGTTACCAGTGCTTTGCTCTTGTTCTTTTAGTGGAGGGAGGGAGGAAGAGAGAGAGAGAGAGAGAGAGAGACGCTGCACAAATAATGCTAATTAAGCCAGGCTCTCTGCTAGCCACATCCATCAGGCTCGCTGCAGTAATCATATTCAACACAACAGCCACACTCTAAAACATTTAAGAGTCGAAGCACTCCACATAATCACTCACTCACACACACACACTCCCTCCTGTTGCCAGGCTGCCTGCTCTACCCCTGCTGACGCAAGCTGAGATGGAGGAAACAGATCCCCCCCCTGTCAAACGAGGAAGTGAGACAGACAGTCCGTAACGCACGGTTCAAAAGAGTCAGCGCCGTGACAATGTATGACAGGTGTGATAGGACTGAGCTCCCCCCTCCGCCCCAACCCCCCAGCCCCCTCCTCTCCTTCACTCCTTTTTTCTCTCAACACCCCCCACCCCCCTCCCTCACCCACTCCCCCTCTCCCTCCCAGCTGACCTCCCCATGCCCTCAAATGCTTAGCAGTTAATGACTGATATACACCGAGCAGGTTATGGAGCCGGCCACTGTGAAATGATTGACATTGCTGGCCAGTAACAGCCTTGTTAATGTTCTGAAGGACTGTGCTGGCTACAAAAGGAACCAAAAGTGGGAGAGAGGGAGGGAGGGTGTGTGTTGCCTCTCTACATACACACGCACACTTCACACGCACACTCTTCACACGCACTTTTGATTTTTTGCATTGTTCTTCATGGTTTTGGGTTTATTTTTCCTCTCATTTTCCTTCAAGTGTGTGTATTCCCTCATAAACACACACACACACTCACAGGAAGGCAAAAAAGGAGGTACAAAACACAAGCTGGTGAAGAAGTCCTTGAAGGCTGATTGTGTGCAGTGGTGTGGGGAGAGAGAGGGAGGGTACAGGAAGAAGGGAGAGGGAAAGGGAGAGAGAGAGAGAATCACGGCTGTGATCTGTAAAGGAAGGGGAGGTGAAAGAGAAAGAAAGGATGGCTGAGGAGGAGAGACGGTGAGATAACATTCACATCCGCACAGAGGAACGGACAGGGAGGAGGAGGGAGAAAGAGAGATAGAGACAGACAGACAGACAGAGAGAGAGAAAGAGATGGAGAGAGGAGAAGAGCAAGGGAGAAGCCAATATAGCCTCTTGCTCTTCCACCCACCAACTGACACTTTTTCTCTCTCTCTTTTTCATCAAAACTTACTCAGTCTCTCGCTCCATTTCTCTTCCCCCTTGTCTCTCTGTCGCCCGCTCTCTCTCTCTTTGTCTCTGTAACTCCTACACACTCAATCCCTCCAACAGTGCCCTGGGTTTCCTATACTGATGCTGACTAACGCTGTGGAGAGGAGACGTGGAGGCCACCAGGCACTGGGACGACCAAACCAGTCGGCAGCCATCACACACACACACACACACACACACACACACACACTTCAGGGAGGACATAACACACGCACACACTCACATGCACATGTCCGAAGCAGCCTGGGATTGTAGCGACACATTCTGTCTGGGTAGCTAAAGCCAACATGAGCCCAGTCAACATGAGTTGCTACAGAGAATGTGTGTATACACACACACACACACACTCTGCAGCAGATCTTCAATCCCACTCTGACAAACACGACAGATGGACACGGCAGATCCAGTTACAACAGCTCACTCACACTCTCCTTCTTGTCTACACTGCCCTCCTTTCCCTCCCCCCTCCATCCATCCATATCTCTCTCTCTCTCGCTCTTTTTCTTTCTGTGAAATCTCTTATCTGAAAGCACACTGGTCTTGTAACATGCCCTGGTTAGGAGGAGAGGAGAGGATTAAAAGGCGATGGAGTAACCTTGGTATGCTTGAACCACGGCCGCATTCTTCAGCCGAGCCTTCAGGGGGTCAGAGGAGGGTTACTTACTCACTGAGTACAACAGCCTCCACATCAGAGTGGCTGCTAGCAAGTGAGTGTGTGTGTGCATATGGTTTTAGAATCAAAGCTAGGGTCTTTACACAAAATGTCAAAAACAAGGAGAAATGAGAAGGGACCTTTTCTTCAAGTTGCCATGTGTGTTTACAGACCCATCCTTAGTTCAGGAGAAAAATGTGTGTGTGTGTGTGTGCGTGGGGGGGGGTGGGGGCATGTTAGTTTGGCTACCCCTCCCACTCTGTCCCTTGTCTGGCGTTTAAGAGAAGGGAACAGCCGGTGATGTAAAACACACACCAGGGCTGGAGGTCACTTTTACTGCACTTCCTGAGCCTGAGTCAGAGTCCGTGGAGACGGCTCATTAGGATAGCCAGATGACTCAGGGAGGAGCGAGAGTGTGTGTGGAGCGAGAGTGTGTGTGGAGCGAGTGCATGTGTTCTCACTTACAGTTAGTGTGACTGTCAGTCACACACTGGGGGAGATGCTAAGAACTGAACAGCAGAGAAGCTAAATAAGAGAGGGAAAAAAAGCGTGTGTGAAGAGTGAGAGAGGGAGAAAGAGAGAGAGAGAGAGAGTGAGAGAGGCGGTGGTCTGGAGAACTAAGGGGCTTTTCAGGAGGTTAATATGCCCCTCTGCCCCAAGCATGCCCGGCTGGCTGATCCTGGCAGCAGTAGACTGAGGCATCCAGCCATGCCAGAAGCCTGGGAGAGAGAGGTGGGGGTGTGTGTCTGTCTGAAGTTGTGGGATGGGGAGAGGCATTGGCACAAAGGCAGGAAATGGGCACATGTCTTGGTTAAGCCACAGCAAATCGATGAGCCCGCTCCATCAAAGTGTTAACCTGAGCTGGTGCTTAAAAAATGCCTGGAGGTATTGGATGCCACACTGCCAAACACACACACACACAGATCCAAACCCACCTGGAACAATAGGCTTTGTTGAGGCAGCTTTGCCTACCTCCTGTTCTCTCTCTCTGGGTCTAATTGCTGGGGTGACTGTGCCATGTCGGGTGATTATTTGATTGGGCTGATTACAGTGCTCACCTTACACTGGCAGAGCAAAGGAAGAGAGAGCTGGCACCAGAAACTCACACAGTGTGTGTGTGTGTGCGCGTGTGTGTGTGTGTCTCTCCATTGGGGGCAGCCAAACGAAGGCATGTTTGGGGAAGAGGGCGAAGGGGTGAGATGTCTGAGCAGCTCTAGGGGCTTTATGCAACAGCTGCTGTTTGGGACTCTGTAACTGTGAGAGTGAGAGTGTGTGTACGTGTGTGTGCGTGTGTGTGTACGCTAGACAGGCTCTGTCTGGCTGGCTTACTCGAGTGGAATCCCAGCTGATGGGAATATTTATGAACTCGCACAAGAAAATAATACACTCACACTCAGAGAGGGAGAAAAGAGCTGAGAGAGAGAGAGAGAGAGAAAAGAGCAGAGAGAGAGAGGGAGAGAGAAAGAAAGGAGCAAAGAGATAGAGATGGAGGGAGGTGGAAAGAACAGTAAACGCATGCCAGTTTGTTATGAAAATGCCACCCTCTCCACCTCTCCTCACACGCTCAAGGTGACCTCACCTTAGTGGTGATGCAATAACATCTAGTGCCGCTTCGCTTGAAAGCTCAGCAGCACACGCACACACACACACATTTACAAGCATGCACGCAAGCACGCACCCACGCACGCACGCACGCACACACACGCACACACACCTGGGAACAGAGAATGAAAAAAGTGAGGCAGAGGCTCAAGCACGTTTGCACAATGAGTCATTGTTCAGAAAGCAGCTGAAAATGCACATTAGTGGTAATGACAGCATGATTTCTGTCTGCAAGAGTTGCAGTGTGTGTGTGTGTGTCTACGGTCAGTCTCACACAAACGGATGTCTAGACAGTCAGGAAGAGGCAGCCTCTGCAGCATAAGGCCTGCCCCTCCCTCCGGGTGGCCCCTGGGTGGGAAGGTAAACACATGCAGAATGGAAAGGCAGACACACACACACATACACACACACACAGTCTGACACAGAACATCTCTCTTTCTTTCTATCAAAACACATGCTTATTTATCAGTGCCTCCTGCATGTTTAAAGCTTAATACGAGTCCAGGTGTGTGTGTGTGTGTGTGTGTGTGTGTGTGTGTGTGTGTGTGTATATGTGTGTAATGGCTCTTGATCTGAGACTGACCTCAGAGGAGCTGTGAGGAGAGTGGCTGCAGGGAGCTGCTTATCTCTGTTGCAATGCAGGGAGAGAGAGAGAGAAACAGAGAGAAGGGGGGGATAGAGAGAGAGAGAGAGAGAGAGAGAGAGAGAGAGAGAGAGAGAGAGAGAGAGAGAGAGAGAGAGAGAGAGAGAGAGAGAGAGAGAGAGAGAGAGAGAGAGAGAGAGAGAGAGAGAGAGAGAGAGAGAGAGAGAGGGAGGGAGAGAGAGGGAGAGAGAGAGAGAGAGAGAGAGAGAGAGAGAGAGAGAGAGGGAGAGAGAGAGAGAGGGAGAGAGACAGAGAGAGAGGCAGTGGAGTGAAAGAGTGGCTGAGAGGCTAACCTGTCTGCCCTCGCCTCCTCCTGAGTTAATTATACAAAACAGTGTACAACCACACACACACACACACACACACACACACACACACACACACACACACACACACAGAGATCACCCTGGCAGCAGATAAAAGGCAAGAGCATGTGTATACATATGAGCGCGCGCGCGCACACACAAACACACACGCCACTCCAGTCTAAATCATACATGCGATTGTGACGCACCACCTGAGGAGAGACAAAGAGACAGCAGCCGATGCACACAAACATCTCTCTCTCTCCCTCCCTCCCTTTCTCTCCCTCCCTCTCCCTCACGCTCTCTCTCACTGCTGAAGACACATCAAAGCAGCCACCACCACTGATGTTTACAGCCGTGCGGAAATGAAAGGCAGGCAGACACACACACACACACACACACTTACAGATACTCACAGACACACACACACACACACGATTGCCTTTTCCATTCGACCCTCACAAACCTCCCTCTCCCCTTCACAATATACACTGCCAGGGAAGCAAAAGGATTTGGCTGCAGACAGGGGAATTACTCGCATGGGCTCACCCTGTCGGAGAGAAGGGGGGATAGAGGAGGGAAGGAGTGAGTGAGGGAGGGCTGAGTGGCAGCAGAGGGGGGAGAAGAGATGAGAGGGAGGGAAAAAAAAAGTCTGTGTTTCAGGGGGTGAGAGGTCACGGCTGTCCCTGTCCGTACTTCTGCTGTCCACAGAGTGTGCCATCGTCAAGCTCTCCATCACAACATGCACGCACCCACACACTCACACACAGACTGTACTCCAAGCAGCTCTGCATGCCTGACGTCCTCTGCAAGGTGACAACCAAGACACGCACACATGCATAGGCTCACGCTCTCTCTCACTCACACACACACACACACACAGTGTATAGCACTCAACCGGCAGCAACCGGCTCACCTCCTTTTTATAGAGTACCTGCAGAGGGCTGCCAGATAAGAGCTGAGGTCAATCTAATTAGATGTAATGGGCTGCAGCAAACATACACACAGGCGTGCGCGCACGCACGCACGCACGCGCGCACACACACACACACACGTAATCTCCATCACTTAGGCACAGAGACTGATTTTCCATTCAGCAGTCTGAAATGACTACCAGAGCATCTGGTCAAACACTGAGGCAGGAAACAGAGGGAGACGGGGAGGAAAAAAGAGGGAGAAGAAAAAAAGAAAAAAACATTTCATTTGTAGTCTTTTACACTGGCTACAATAGCGAGGCAAGCCTTAGGATTTTATGATTATGCTGGCATCAACAGATTGAGTGTGAGAAAAGAGTGAGTGTGTGATGAAAAGGAGAGGGGATGTCTTCTGCTGCCTTCTGAGCTCAGGACATCATTCATAGTGCCATCTCAAATACACACTCAGTAACTCGAGGGGGGAGGGGAGAGGAGAGGAGCTGGAGAGATACTGACGCCATTCAGTGCTGTGTAGCTGGGCATCGTCAGCAAGGCAACCTGGAAATCATAAACTCACCTGTGTGTGTGTTGACTGTAATCCACACCAGCCCAATCACAGCCATGGGAGCACAGGAGCCAAGCACTCGGGTGGGCTCCCTGCGTGCGTGTGTGTGTGTGTGTGTTGCTGGCTGATTGACACGCGCTAAGTGTTTGTTTGTGCTCTTTTCTGCTGGAGATTTCCATCCATTTGCACAGCCCCTCCCCTGCTTCTGTTTTTGTTCCTCCACTTCTCCTCTTCCTCCACCACCACCCCTCTTTTCTGTTCCTCCCTCTCTCTTCTCACGTCCCTCCCTCCTTCTTCCCATCTCTCTATCCTGGTCCCCTGCAAAGGACTCCAGAGCAGAATCTGAGGAGATTTTCCACACCGCTGCTGTGAGATCGATTCTACTCTCCGCACCCCCTCTCCGACACACACACACACACACACACACACACACACCCTGCTCCATGCCATCGATCGGCACGTTCTCTCCCCATGACAGGCGGAATGAAGAATTGCATAGTGTTCACACACTCACTCACACACACACTAACCCCCCCCCCCCACCCATCTCTCTGCATGCACAGCGATGCACACCAAGCACGTAAATTACACTAGCACTCAGATTGGGATTCGTAAACAATGGCATGTGTAAATATGTATGGTTGCCCTTATGTGCATATTAGCATTTGTGTGTGTGTGTGTGTGTGTGTGTGTGTGTGTGTGTGTGTGTGTGTGTGTGTGAGAGCGAGAGAGTGTGTATGTGTGTGTGTGTGTGTGTGTGTGAGAGAGAGAGAGAGTGTGTATGTGTATGTATGCATGTTGTGTATGTGAGTGAATGTTTATGAAATGCTTCTGTATTCATATGCGCAAATGCACAATGCACATTCATGGTTGGCTTGGTAACATGCCCTATACTGCATGCATAAACATACAGAAAGCTCTGTCTGTCTCCCCCTGGACTCTGCTAAGGGAAAAGAGAGGAAAGGGAGGGGGGGGGCGTGCACGCGGCACTCCTTCAGATCCCCGGCAGACGGGCAGTTCTGTTTGGTCTACGGGGGCCTCCGCTTCCAGCACAGAGGCTCAGCTCCCTTCCAGCAGCAGCAGCCGCCGAGGACGAGGAGGTGGAGGCCGACGGAGGTGAGCAGCGCAGAGCGGAGTGGAGCAGAGCCGACACGCGTGTCAGAGCAACAGACACGGCCTCGGCCCGATGGCTTCATTAAACCGGCCCAGATAGAGAGATAGGCAGCAGGAAAACAGAGAGAGGCAGACATACTACTAAAACACACACACAGAAATAGAAAAAATATTGAGTGTGTTTGAGTGAGACAGTGAGAGAAAGGGAAGATTGAAAAATGGAGGAGGAGGAGGTAAAAAAAGGTCAAAAACGCATCTCTCCTTTCCTCTCACACCACATTCTCATCATCTCTCCCGCCTCCCCCACCCCCGCCCTCCAGCCACTGGCCTCCTCATCCACTCCCATCCCATCATGCCTTTCAGCCTGCCCATCTCTTCCACTCCGATTGCCATCATGTTCTTTTTCTCTCACTCCGCCCGCCTTTTCACTCTCGCTTTCTCTTCTCTCTTTTCTTCCTCTCCCTTTCTTGCTGAATCCACGACACATTCCTTCAACAGCTGAGCTCATCTATCAGGACTTCCGCCAGACCACACGGGCAAGATCATGGCCAACTTCGTGAATGGTGTGTGTGTGTGTGTGTGTGTGTCAGAAGGGACATGGTGGCAGGGTGTGATATACACAGTCAACAGGGCCTGATAATCTCCATGGTTACGTCTGTTAATTTCTCTCCAATTAGAGACTGAGGATCGAGCTCATCTGGACCGGGTGTTTGTGTGTGTGTGTGTGTGAGGGGGCATGACTGATGGGCTGATGAGTGGCTCTGTCTGCTACAAATAGCCTCACTGACAGAGAGAGATGGGGCGGAGAGATGGGGTGGTGCCACATAGTTCAGTTATAATAGGCCGCCTGGGAGTGCCACAGACCTGAGGGAGTGTGTGTGTGTGTGTGTTGGTTTGGAGGTGTGTGTGTGTGTGTGTGTGCGCGTGTCATGGACGTGTGCGCATGTGAAACTTAAGTTTGGGGTGCACATATGCAGGAGGATGAATGGGGTGTGTCAGTGTGTGTGTGTGTGTGTGTGGAGGTAGGCTAAACCTCTCTCAAATCTCTTATTTCCTCTAAGCTGCTTTCACTTCTCAACGGCATCCCTGGTTGGCTTAAGCCATCACCCTGCACCACCAGCCCCAAGACAACGCAAAGGAGCAGAAGCTATGCTAAAGTCACATCCATAAAAGCCACAGAGCGCTGTATACCCGACTGGCTATCGCTTTGGCATTTAAATGCCATGTGCAGGCACTGGATACTTCACAGCTAATTAGTGTGCTAAAGCTAGCCCAATGCGTTCAAAACAAACGTGCCCCTTTAAAATTTGTCCAACGGCTCAACTCACTCCACGAGGCTCCAAAATTGGGGCGTGGATCTAGACTTCTATTGGGTTACTTCTGCCTCAGGCTTGCTCTCCTGTTCCAATGTGAAATAGTCCATAAGGACATCCATGTAATATATTTACACATATATACACACACACACTCAGCTCCCTAGTCTGACAAAAGGGTACTTTTAGTGGTCTGAAAAATACAAAGGAGAAAGCAAGTGAGTCCATTTATTTCCCTTTCAGCAGTGTGTGTGTGTGTGTGTGTGTGTGTGTATATATATATATATATACACACTATATATATATAGTGTGTGTGTGTGTTACTTTTTCTTCCCTTCAAGAATCATGGCTAAAGTGCCTTTGTTAAAAAAAAAAAAAGAAAAAGAAAAAGAAAAGAAAAAGTCAATACGGTAAAGAGGTAAGTGTTATTAAAATGCCTGCGGAGCGCTGCAGGGGCCGGTGACTCACTGGAGGGCACGAGCAGAAGAGACAAAGACAATGAAAGCAAAGAGATGTATTTTTTTCATCTCCTTCTCTCTCTTTTTCCCCATTTTATTACTCAAAGCTGGCACAGGAAAAACAAAGCCCCGCCACGATCGGTGACGGCTGACACGCTAATTAGATGATGACCCCCCCACACACACAGCCTCCACTGAAGACTGCTTATTAGCGGCGTGTTGGTATAGGAGCTAGCGGGCAACAATAGTGTGTCATAAAGGGGATGTCTCGCACCTGGAGAACGTGAGGCTTTTTTGGCCCCTCCATGACCTACGAGAGATAATGGTGCCATGCTGAGATGTGCAAGAGTCTCGCTTTCTCTCTCTCTCACACACACACACACACACACACACACACCTTGGCCAGTTTTGGGTTTATCGGAGGCATGACAAGGAGGCGGAAAACCAAGCTGACATTCCAGGCATCGGAATGTGCGTCATGTCCTCCTCCCCACATCTGTGTCTACATCCTCGATCAACCAGAGGCCACACACACACTACAGTCACGAGCAGTGTGATCCAATCCAACCCACCACTCACACACACACACCTCCACACCGAAGGCACACTGCCAGGCTGCATCAAAATCGATCACATCCCAACGCATTCTGATTCCTCCTTCGCTCGTCAAGCGGCAGTGTCGAAGGCTGTGGCTGCCTTTCCTCAGGGACGGGGGTGGGGTTTAAGATCACCAATGCGACGCCTACCATCAGAGCTCCTCCGACCATAACGATGGTAACTGTAACAGTATACACTCATGCAATATTGATGAGGACCTCAAACTGCAAGTTACAGTTGACACAAATCTTCATTTTCACCAGTTCTCAGAGACGCTTCTTCTCTCTGAGGGAGCCCTTACGTATGGATATGGTAAATCAAATTCATGATTGAGAGGCTGGCATTTTCCTAGTAGTGGTCCTGCCAGACAGTGAGGCACTAGGCCAAAGGAACAATCTATCTAACAGTCGGGAGAGGTATATTAGCTTCAGACATGCACAAAGATATCTGGCTGTATTCATGCACGGGCACACACACACACACACACACACACACACACACACACACACACACAGTACTGAAGTGAAATTCAGCAGTTCTGTGGGATGAGAGGCAATGAGGGGCTGTGCAATGCAAACACTGACTGGCACAGGCAGCAAGGAAGCACACGTCATACTGACATGATGAGCACACAAACACACACACACACAGGAGCAAAAGTGTCAATCAGCCTGTCAGATGGAGGACTCTCTCAAACTCACACACGTACGGTTCCATAAGGTGCCTCTAGCTACACCTGACCCTGTGTGAAAAAAATAAATAAGGAATGTGGCCTCATTTTCTCTGCGATTGAAAGCCTGTGTGTGTGTACGCACTCAGATGATTGATCACCAAGCATTTATGAACAGACAAGTCATTAGCTATGAAAATAAATAAATAAATGCACGTCTGGAAGCTTCAAGCTAGTGTGCTGAATGGATTTTTGGCAATGGAATGATTTTCTGGCTGAATTACAAATTTAAAGCTTAATATGTGCTCAGGCAATGTTTCCCGCTAAGGCTACTGATCGTTAATGAGACAGAATGTTGAACAGGGCATGATCCGTAGACATGCTAAGGCACAGATACACTCCCAAGGACACACCATGGAGAAACACCATGGAGAAACACCATGGAGAAACACCATGGAGAAACACCTCGGTAACAGAAATGGAAAAAGGGGGGGGGGGGGAGGGAGGGGAATACAAAAGGAGAGAGAGAATAAAAAAAAAAAAAAAAAAAAAAAGACCTGTTCTTTCTACGTCTTCAAATGACTGGGACATTGCTGTTGTGTATAAACAGGCCATGTTAAGTTGCCATAGAGTCTTGATGGGGTTTTATTTGATAGCGGTGCTAAATGAATACTTTTAAAACAGTGCTGGTGCCTAAACTATACTTAATTCAGTAAGGAAAAAAATAGGCCAAACCTATGGTGGTGGTAGATGTTGTTGATACTACTACTACTACTACTAATAATAATAACAACAATAACAACAACAATAATGTATATATATATATATATATATATATATATATATATATATATATATATATATATATATATATATATATATATATATATATATATATATATATACATAATAATAATTGTATTTAGCTATTCTGTACATATGATGCATCCTCCTGCTTTAAGTTTAGTTTCAGCAATGTTAAGGTGCTTTATGCTGGCTATGGAAAGTGTAGAATCTGCTGTTATCAGAGCAGAGGTTGTGCAACTTGCAGTGACACGACCTGCAATGATGCTTCTGATGCACTAAAAACAGCTGGGGATTTAATTGCCACCGAAATGAGGCACCGAACTCCATGTTGTCACTCGGTCTGGTTACTACTGTTCATGTTGGCGTCAGTTCCGTATTAGTACTGTTTTTCGGTACCCAACTAGCCGCATTGCTCCTGAGCTCATTGAGGCTTCCGTGTCCTGAGGGCATGAAGCACAAGACCTGATGTTCAAACACTGCATGTATAGATGCCGCTCAGATTCCTCAATGGTGCCTCTCACAGACGGCACTTCCTGGGTCATAGAAAGGCTTTCGACTAGTAAGGGCCAGGGGCAAACTATCACACAATAACTGAATCACAATGTCTTGCCTTGAGCCCTAAGCCTTGAAACCTCATTGACTTAACTGGTATGAACTGACTTCATGATTGGCCAAATCATATCAAGTATTTGGGGGTTAAGGGGACATTGGGATTCAGCCATTGAATGGAAACTACACATAAACAAAAAATAAAGATAACTAGCTCTTGGCTTGTGTACACATTGTTTTACGGACCTAAGTGGCGACAGGACTCAGGGTTCTGAGGAGGTGCAGAGAGCATTCCTTAGAATGTCTGGATTCAGAACTTCATAAACAATCAGAAGATGAAGTTACCTGGATATTGAAGAAAAGGTCTTCAAAAGGCGTTTAAAAAAACAAGCTGCTAAGCCGCATGTCGGGGTGTTTCAGGGCAAGTTTCTTAGGTTGGTTCAAGACTGAGTGTTAAAAAATTGCAAATTCATTTAATCAAACATGAATTAAGTATTTAAAAAATAATAATAAATAGGAATTTGACTGGGAGCCTGAAAGCAAGTTGAGGGGAAAATAAATAAATAAATCAATCAATTAAGATAATGCTTCCTATAATTGCTAGGAGGCAATGGCAGGTCTGCCACACCTCTCATCTTAACACGCCATTTCCAGCTGTGAGAAAAGAAGGTTCTAGAAGTGTGTGTTTTACACCCACACACACACTAAAAAAATGAAAAGGGAAAGAAGCCCTAGCAACATAATTAGTCTCATTCACGCAGTCAAGGATGTGTTTACTGAAACTAGAGAAGGGAAGGAAAGAAAGGAAGATAAACACAAAAACAAAACAGGACGAATAAATGCAGTCTTTGAAGGAAGACAATCCCTCCTCCTCTCTTTCTCATCTTTGAACAGAGAAGTGAAACATCAACCAGAGCATCATGACTCGGGTGTTATGCAGTGCGTCACAAACCGCACAACGGCGAGGGGATGAATGGTTCGATTCAGAACGAGTGGAGACTCGTGAGGATCAACACGACACCGCCGCCTCAGACGCGAACCCCCTTTCTCCACGGGCGAAACCTGAGCCAAGGGGAACGTGCTTGTTCCAGCAACAAGCAATGTAGTGGGAGGGAAAGATGGGGGAGATTTTCAAGGGAGGGGAAGTGTGTGTGTGAAAGAGAGAAAGACAGACAGATGAGAAGAGGTGAGAAGGGCAATGTTGAGATTTTTTTCCTCCAGGTTCTTCACACAGTTCCATGGGCGGCTTATACTGGGGGGCGCGTAATGAAGCCTGTCTGTGTAAGCAGAGCTGCAGGGGCAGGCGGACCTGCTTCTCTCTCACACACACATAAGACGCCCCTTTAAATGCAGTGTGTGACTGCACTGGAGCACAGCTGCAGAGAGAGAATGTGTGTGTGTGTGTGTGTGTGTGTGTGTGTGTGTGTGTGTGTGTGTGTGTGTGTGTGTGTGTGTGTGTGAGTGAGAGAGAGAGCTGCCCTGGCCCCCAGAGCTCTGTGATCCATTCACTGTGACAGGCAGGCAAACATCATTTAGACTCGCCCATCACGCTGAAATGCAAAGCCCAGCCAGGTCAGCCCAGCCAACGCTGCTCTATACAGCAGCACGACCTTCACAGAGCAGAGCCAGAGCTAGACAGACGAAAAACAAAAGCACAAATGGAGGAGAATAGAAACAGTGTGGCCCTATTTACAAGACAAAGAGACAAAAGTCCAAATATTCAATCCAAACCGTTTTTTCCATGCAGCTATGGATATGCCAGAGCACTATACTATTCTTTAAAAACACACACACCCTTCCAGTAGAGCCCACTCACTCACTAAGAAATCTCCAGAAGGCATTTTGAGGAGGCTGTGTAGTGTGAAGGTCTGTAGAGAAACACTCACACACACACACACCCTTCCAGTAGAGAGGCTGTGTAGTGTACGGATCTGTAGAGCAACACACACACATACACACACTTCCAGTAGAGGCTGTGTAGTGTGAGGGTCTGTAGAGCAACACACACACACACACTTCCAGTAGAGGCTGTGTAGTGTGAAAGTCTGCAGAGACCTTTCAGCCAGGATAAGAGCCCAATCCCTGCCACGACTACACTGCACAGGCACCGCAACCCATTCGTCTCAAGTGCTCCTGCACCTCTTCAAGCATGTGTGTGTGTGCGTGCACAAGATTCTTTCTCCCTTCTATAAGTGTATGTGTGTGTACAATAAATATGTGTGTTTCTTTTCCCTCACTCTCCCTCACTCAGCTCTTGTGGGGGGGCTAATTTGCCACATGTGTTCTGTGAAGGCGGGGGCAGCCCCGTGTGCAGGCGTGTGAACCCGATACCTCTGCACGTCTCCACTTCCACAGCACACCCCCCACCCTCGCCTCTCTCTCACTCACACTCTCTCTCCCTCCTTCTCTCCTTCACCCTTCCTCCCTCGCTTCTTTTTATTGACCATGTCACACTTTGGACAAGCTGGAAATTACACAGCGACCAGAGATGCCCCAACGGTCACATTCTCCAGAGAGAGTGATAGAGGAGGAGAGAAAAAGAGAGAGAGAGATACACAGAAAAAAGAAAAGGAACAAGAGAGAACAGGAGTGAAAGGGAGGAAGAGAAAGGGGAGAGAAAACAGGACGGATAGAGAACACGGTAAAGTGAACGTGAAAAACAAGATCGCATGAAGTGCCCCCCCCCACTCAGGAGTGGGCTGAAGACGATGCTGAGGGGGAGTGATCGGATTCCAGTTTCCAGTGACTCCCTTCGCTCAGCCAAGCTCCACAGGCCACGCCGAGCCAAGCAAACCAGTGTGGTGGAACCAAGAAAGCTACTGCACAACACACACGGCACGGCTTGTGAGTGAGTGTGTGAGCTAGCACACGCTAATCGACAAAGCAATGCGATGGACTAATGCTAATGCACTGATAACTATAGCAATACACAATTTTGTGTGTCGAACCATAACAGAACCATAACAGCAATAAACATCGACTTGTGATTTTTGGTGTCGTCGTGGCCCATGAAAGCAATGGGGAAAGTGACTTGACAAGAAACAAAAACGGACGACCCAAGAGATGCCCCTCAATTCCTTTCCCATATGTAGGAGTGTGTCTGTGAGAGCGTGTGTCGGAGGGGCCGTGTCATTTTAGCGCCTAGCATGGAAACTTTGGTTTGGTAATTAAAGTCTCAGCTATTTAACACTGCGCAATGGCTGCTTTTAATTAATCACATGTCTCCAAACTGCCATCTTTGTGTGTGTGTGTGTGTGTGTGTATCTATTACATTTCTGTCTTCTTCCTCAATGACGTGTTTCAGGGACGACATCAAATGCTCACCGCAAAAAAAAAAAAGATAACAGCAGTTTGGTTTATTTTTTTATCCCCCGTCTTTTTTAAAAAGATAAAAACCAGAGGAAGCTGAATGCTTGGCGCTTGGTGACTACGAGCCTCAGATGTTTAGTGAAGACATCAGAGGAGCCAATTTGCCAGCGTTACACACACTCACACACACAATCAGCCCACCTCCTTCTCTAGAATGAATAAAAAAAAAAAATAAAAAATAAAAAAAAACGGTGCTGTGCAACCACTGAATATTTCAGCAACCTGAAGACAAGGACTGAGCCAAAGCATCAGGGGAAACGAAAGCTGGGACAAAAGCCCCCTGCAAAACCTCCTGCTCCCCGGCGTAACTTGGGCTTCGACTGAGACAGAAGCAACAGAGAAGAGAAAAGAGGAGAGGAGAGGGGAGAAAAAAAGAGAAGAGAGGAGAGGCATGGAAGGAAGGGGTGGGAAAGAGAGGCAAAAGAGAAAAGAGAGAGGGCGTGGAGGACGAGGAGGGGGAGGTGAGGGGAGACAAATTGGGGATAAAGAAAGAGCAGAGGTGTGAGGGGGGCTGTTTTAATAATTCAGCTGGCCAAGGATGAACTGCTATTGATTGGGCTTTCTGAGGGCTTGGGGGATTGGTTTGGGAGGGGGATACTTAAGACAACGTTATCTCCTATGCTGCTCTGTACCACCACACACACACCACCACCACCACCACCAAGTGAATGCAATCACCGCCAACTGCTTTGTGATGACCTCACACCTCCATTTTGATTGCCCCCCGCATGGTCCCCTTGTTCTAGGCCAGCGCTTCCCTGTTCTCTCCATCATTCTTCTTCTCTGCTGCCACCACAAACAACCCCTACCTCCATCCCCATTCCACACTGCCTATGGCCATCTCCCTGTGCAGCCCCAGTGGAGCTGTGATGGCCACCTATTCACACAACCTGAGTCCTTAAAAGGAGGGAAGCAGAGGGAGGGAGGATGTGTAGCTTGAATGTTATCCTGTAGCTTGAATGTTATCCTCTTTTGTAAGTCGCTTTGGATAAAAGTGTATGCTAAATGCCTAAATGTAAATGTGAATGTGTGTGTGTGTGTGTTGGGGGGAGGAGAGGGGGAAAGACAGAGAGAGAGAAAGATGCTGAGGAGAGATAATCTAGTGAGACAAAGGCAAGTAGTTTTTTGATTTGCTCCTGATTGCCTTAGTGAAGTGCTGTGTGCAACAAGGCTGGTTTTGTGTGTGTGTCTGTGGAGTGCTATTCTAACCACTGATTCGTGCGGCTTTATTTATTCAGGGCCCTTCCCGTGTATGCAATCAATCTAAACACCCCCTTCCCCAACACACACACACACACACACACACACACACACACACACACACACACACACACACACACACACACACACACACACAGGGAGTCTCATGTGTAAAATGCTCCATCTTTTTTTCTTACAAAAATAGTTGAAAATGCTTTGCACAGACAAACTGATACAATGGCAGTTCAAGCTGTCTCTCCCTCTCCATCCAACCAAAACCAACCCCACCAACCCCCTCTGCTCTGGAAGAATGCCCATTTGGAGACAGCAGCTGCTGCAGCATGGTCTGTGTGTCACAGTAAATTGCTAAGCACCTAATGTCATTACATCCCTGGGCAGAAATGCTTCCCTTCATCGGAATCTGAAGAGCACTGGAGGGGGGGTGATGGAGAGAAAATGTGAGAGGTAGAGAGAGAGACAGAGAGAGAGAGAGAGGGGAAGGCAATGAGAGAAAAAGAAAGAGAAAGGGAGAGAGAGAAACGTGAGGAAGAGTGCTGGTGGAGAAAGAGACGTGGAGCCTAATAACTGTCTCAGTGATGATCCAAACAGCCATTAAAGTTTAGGGCAGATTGAGTTACTATGCCGTCTGGGCTAATAAGGCTTCCCAGCCTGAGCCCGTGGAAATAACAACCACCTCAGCTTGTGGGAGCTCACACTCACACTGGCGTTTCAAAAACTCAAATTAATAAAGACAAACATTTCTCCTGTGTGAACAAGAAAAGACAACACAACAAAACAAACAAAGGGAAATAACACCACTGTACAAAAACAACAACAACACAAGCAGCTTCAAAGTGTGAGGCTGCAACGCCATCTTGGCTCGATCCTGGTGGTCTTTGTCTTAGCGCTGGGCGCTGAAAGCCAGGCGGAGGGGGAGCCATTTTGAGCAGAGCTTCCTGGGAAATGCGGGACGACAACCTTGCGTCTGACAGCAGGTTGCTGGCGCCGAGCCCGAGGGGGACATACAGTAACCGTGTGTTTGTGTGTTTCTCCTGCTCCGTGTGAGTGTGTGTGTGTTTGTACGTATGTGCAGATGTGTGCAGCCACTACTTGTGAGCAGCCAAACACCTTTCCATATTTATGCATGCAAATCTGCTCTGTTCATTTCCACAGGCTGAATGCTCACTGGAATAGGAGACAAGCAGGAGGGAATGAAAGGAAGGAGAAAAAAGAGAGAGAGAGAGAGAGAGACCTTTCCATTTCTCTCCCTCTTACAGACACACACACACACAGGGTCTTAATGACTGCAGGCTCTGTAGTAAAGATGGCAGAGGCTGCCGCTCAGCTCAATAAATATTAACAAGAGCTGCGACTGATGGCGGTGCTCACTGATCCATAATTGCATTTCAAAATGTTCGAGAGAGAGAGAGAGAAATAACAGCAGAAAACGAGAGAAAGATGGACAGAGAGAAAAAATTAGACAGACCCAACATGATTTTTGATTGAGCGTGCACACACATCAGCAAATGCAACACACACACACACACACACACAGCCACCATCAAGACCAGGGATGTCATCACCAGCCACCCTGTGAGTCACTGAAACGCTATCCCTCCATTAGCGTTTAATGCAGCGACATCACATGTTTGTCACGGCCAGTTCCAACTGCTTCTGTACGCCCACAAATTAGTCTGAGGCTGTGGAGGAGGCTGGAAATATGAGGTTGTTTAGCTTCAAAAAAGCAGAACCATTAAGGCCTCATGAAAGAGTGTGGCTCTCAATGTCAACCACCCTCCTCTCTCTCTCTCTCTCTCACACACACACACACTCTAACACACACACACACACCAGGGGAGGGCTCTCGGGGAGGAGATGCAAATGCTAATCACTTAGGGAGAGATTCGCCATAACCAAAACACTATTCTGCTGGTATGTATTCAGTCTGCTGTCAGTAGTCATGAGATCAAAAGATTACATTGTAAACCGTCACTAAAGGACTTTCGTAAATTAGCACTGATGGAACCAGCTTTACATTACACTACGACCAGACATCTTACAACTGTCTTTGCCAAGTCATGCTATGCTGTACTAATTATTGTTCTCATTGTGTAATGATCATATCCACCAACATGGGTGTTCAGAAGTATGGGAAAATAAAAGGTAGAAAACAAAAAACAAAAACATTCCTTCTCACTTGTTCACATCATCTCATTTAACTTACCCTAAGATAAGCTAAAGTAAGCTAAACAAAGCTAAGCAAAGCTAGGCTAAGCAGGTCTCTCCTCATTAATTCAGGTAAGGGAGGAAGGTTGTGAAAGCACTCTACCATCAGACTGCACGCTAGGCCCATCCTCCTGGCCTGACTCCCCTCTAGATGGGCTTGTTCCCCACTCCACACACATATTACGCACATGCGTTAGCATCTTTAGCAAACCCATTTCTTTTTAATCAAGGCTCGGAATCATTAGCTTTAGAGGGCTATGCGATAAGCGAGACTAGCCATCGCCAGAGAGATACCATTATGCATGCACCAGACCTAATGCCATGTTTACTAGACAAAGGGGTGGCCTGCTTTTGCTTACATTTGCAGCAGGGCCATTAGGCACAAATGAATGAAAATACATACACACACACAGACAGACAAAAATGAACACATACATTCACACTCTAGCCCAGATGTTCATGAGTCTGCAGATACCAACCAACAGCTCATTTTAATGGCTATTTGGCGAAGGGGGGAAAAATGCAGCGTGCGGGTGCTGGGAGAGTCAGGGGCAAAAGAGGGGCAAGAGAGGGGTTAGAGTGCAGTGGGGCGCGGTACGTTTCCTGTGATTCAGCAGCCAGAGGCGGCGTTGCTGGCCTGGCACGTCCTCTCCTATCACGCACCCCTGTGTCAGAAATGACACAGAGGTGGGGGAAAGTGGTGGATACTAGTCACCGCCATTCCGACAAATAAATAAATAAATAAATAAATAAATAAATAGACAAACAAACAAACACCTGCATGTGCCAAGAGTCCTAACCCTCAGGCTGAGTCAGGGGCAAAAAAAATTAATAGCACAACAAGATGTGTCTCAATTCTGACACTTCCTCAGTCTTCAGCTACTGGAGGTGGTGGAGAAGAATCCACTTTTTCACCATCATTGGTAAGCTACATTAACCAACATATATTGGAAGTGCCTCATGCAGCTAACTGCATTGTACACCACTTAAATGGCCAAAAGCACTGGACTACTGGTGAGAGGCATAATCTACCCCCACCCTACAATGCACACGCGCACACAGGCACACACCTCTAGCACAGCAAAGCCAGAGTAAAGACACAGTCAGCCTAATAGACGCAGAGCTGCACACAGCTGAGCTGGCTTACGCTCACAAATTAGTTCAGCCCTGGAACAACCAGAAGTGTGTGTGTGTGTGTGTGTGTGTGTGTGTGTGTTGGAGGCATCATGGTGCTGTCAGTCAACAGGAACATACACTCACAGCCCAACTGGTAGACAGCTGAGACAGACAGACAGCAAAGGAGAGGGAGAGGGACAGGGAGCGAGAGCGAGAGAGAGAGGAATAGAGTGGTAAAGATGGAGTGTATGGACAATAGAGGTGGACTGTGTGTGTGTCTTGGTGGATCAGAGACAGGAGGTGTGTGTGTGTGTGTGTGTGGATGGAGGGGCAATGGTTGAAAGACTGGAAAAGGCAATATAAAAGGCTGGCAGGACGGGCATAGGGCTCGTTTGATTTCATGGCATGTCGTCTACGAGTCTGAAAGAGAATGAACGAGTGCAAGAGAGAGATAGGAAGGAAGGGAAAAGGGGGGAGAGAGAGAGAGAGAGAGAGAGAGAGAGAGCTCACCATTCTCACTTTATTCTCTCTTATGCTCGGTCACGACAATGTTTCCTGCCAGATGATGTCAACGAGTGTCAAGACACAAGTTTCCTTCACATGAAATGATGAGAGCAGGAGAGTGGTAGAGCGAGGGAAGCAGAAAGAAAGGGAAAGAGAGAGAGAGAGATGGAGGGACAGAGAGAGAGAGATGGAGGGAGGGAGAGGAAGAGTGGGGGGAAGGAGAGTAGTGAAGGGAGGAGGTGTGGAAAGAGGAGAGAGATGGAGAGCTTTATTGGAGAAGTGAAAAAATGGAGAACTGTACGTGAGGCAGGCTCGGCATGGCTCAGGGGTATCAGCACGGTCTGAGCTGGGCTCTGCTAAAAGAGTGTCCTTAGATAGCAGTATGCACTGACAGACTTCTGCCATACACACACACACACACACACACACACACACACACACACACACACTCAGGGCAATCCAGGATGTGCTGACTCCGAATAACATTTTTGCATGTCTTCACACCAATAGTCAAGAGAGTAACCAGTGTGCACAATGCACACCTGTGTATTTTCTCTCACACACACACACACACACACACACACACACACACACACACTACTTGCCTACCAAAACAACCTGACCACAATGTCTTGAAAACAGGCATTTAACCAAGTCTACTTTCTGACCGCAGACTGAACTGACGGGTAGAAGCAAGAGAAAGAGAAGTGAAAGGACAGATTAAGGAGGTGAAAAAAGAGAGACAGGCAAGGGGCCCATATCCTGTGTGTGTGTGTGTGTGTGTCTGCGTTGAGGCATGCTATAGCGACAGACAGACACCTCCATTTGTGCCATCCCTCAGCTGCATTAGCTCCTGCAGACAAGCAGAGGACAAAAAGAAAAGAGAGAGCGAGAGAAAGAAAGGAAGAAAGAAAGAGTGTGCCTCTGTGATCTGAGTACTAATCTCTGAGCAGAGGAAACATCCAACACCCCCCTCCCATCCCCGTGTCTCTCTCTCTCTCTCTGCCCACCCATCCATCCGTCTGTCTGTCTGTCTGTCCGTCCGTCCCCTCCCTCAGCCAGAGGAGCAAAAATTGAGGAGGCTGGGATGAGAGAGGCTTGCCAATTAACAAAGATGAGCTGACGGAAACCAGAGCAGAAACCATGGTGTGTGTGTATGTGTGTGCACTCTTCATTTTATATTCATGTGAAGTATGAACTGTGTAAAAACTTCAATATGCATGCATTACACACACTGGTGTGTGTGTGTTTTTTTCTCTCTCAGTTGTGCAAATGGAAGATCAGGCATAATTATTGTGCAATGTGTGTGTTTGGTCCATAATGTGTGTGCTGTGCGTGAGGTGCAGCGTATGTTTGTGTATGTGTGTGTGAAAGACAAAGACATGTGCGTTTGTGTGTGAGTGTGTGTGTGTGTGTGTGTGCACGTGCATGCATATGGAGGGTGCAGCAGAGCTGGGCCGATGTGGACAGGTTTATCCCTGGGTGGCAGAGATTGATGGCTGCCTGCAGATTTTCTACACACTGCTAATTGGATTCACAGGTCATTAGATAAAGTACACGAGTGACGTGCTTGGGGCCCGGACACCAAAGAGAGGGAGGAAGGAGGGGGAGGAGAAAACACTGAAGGAGAGAGAGAGGATATTGATGAGGTCATTTTGGTCAGAAGCCACTGTGATTTTCTGTACACTGTGCACTGGTGAAGTGCCCCTCCCTACATGCCCACAACAACTACAGCAGCAGCAGCAGCAATGGCAGCAGAGGCTAAATAACTCACTGTGTGTGTGTGTGTGTGTTTGTGTTTGCGTACACCACAGCGACGGGGTAAAGGCAGCAACACTGCTTCTGATGACAACAGCTGTAATGATGCAATACTTGATTTAACAGGAGAGAGGGAGAGAACAAGGGGGGGGGGGGAGAGAGCAAAAGCCTGTGAGAGCAAGAGAATGAAAGCAGAATGACAGAGAAAGAGAAGAGAGATCACAGAGAAAAAGGAGAGGGAGGGAGTACTTACTCCTGAGGGAGCTGTGAACATTATGTATCCACTGAATCGGCCTTAATATCTGATAGCGTTGCAGGCTGCTGTGTGTGTATGAGAGTATGTGTAAGTATGTGTGAGTGTGTGTCGAGGGTACCTGCCGATACCCTCACGAATCATGATGGCCTCTGGAAAAAAACCTTTAAAAAAAGGATTCTCTGATCTTCCTTAAAAACTAATCAATTACAGCTGCCAATGGAGAAGATTCACATCCAGAGGGAGATGAAACGGAGAGAGTGTGTGTGTACATGAGTGTGTGCGTGAGTGTGTGCATGTGTGTGGAGAAGACACAGAGACAGAAAAGAGTGTGGAAGGAAGAGCGGTTAAAAAAGAGGAAGAGCAATCGACCCCTTTGCAATCGTTGGTGTTTCTTTTTCGGGAGGAGACAGATGCTCTCGTCTCCAATTAGGCTGTGCGGTGACAGGCAACATCGGTGGTGGGGTCGGTCGGAGGTGGTGAGGGACCAGAGACCCCCCCTCTCAGCTTTGGATCACCACGGTCAAGGCGCTCGTCAAACATGTGCCACCACACCACTCGACATGCCATCTGACAACATCCTGTCTCTCTCTCTCTCACACACACAAACCACAAACAGAGACAGCATGTAGCAAATACAAATGCATGCATGCACGCGTGCACACACGGACACACACACACCCCAACAAAGGTTTTATTAAGATTCAAATGTCTTTGAAACAAGACGGCAGGCATCCCATCCTATGTGAAGTGCAGCAGCTTGTGACTGCCTCTTTAGTGACACACAGGGATAAACAAGAGTAAGACAAGCAGACAGAAGAATGGGAACACGACAACACACACACACACACACACACACACACACACACAACACAAAACAACACACTACACCAACATCAACACCAAGGCAGTCAAGCTAATGGATCTCTTGTTTTCTCAATTGACATTGACCATGAGGCCAAGCAAGACAAACCCCCACCGCCGATCTGCTCTTAATCAAGTGCTGGAGATTAAGGCTGTGCAGGCGGGATGTTATTGTTTGGGCCCCCACGAGGGCCTTCCTGCCCGCCTCAGCACTTCTGCCCTGCAATCCGATTAGAGCGCCTTGGCCCTGGCTGGGTCCTATGACAGCACCACAACCACCCTTGCTCCACACACACACACATCCTCCACCTCACCCCCTGCTAAAGTAACCCTTCAACTGCCCCCTCCAGCCCTAAGCCATACTCCCTCATACCACCCCCCACCCCCACCCAAACCAAACCCACCACCCCCCAAGGCCCCTCCCACTACTGCTGTTGCTGCCTGCTGTTTCCTTGACCTCCCATCATCACCCTGGATGTTCTGTGTCATTAACGTGGCCTCCTGGGGCACTACCCCCTGGGTCACGGCCCCTACCACCACTCCTCCCTGCCTGCTTATCCCCCTCATCTAAAGCTGCCTCCCCACTAATTGCTGTTATGGCTGTTATGACTTCAGACCTGCAACGACAAGCTACTTTGAATGATACAGTTTAGTGGTATGGTCATACTACAGCAATGAAAGAAGGGGGGGGGGGGTGGGTAGTGTGTGTGTGTGTGTGTGTGTGTGTTTAAAAGGGCACTGTTGCCCATGCCTGATGAGCTATCGAGAGGTAGGCTAATATAAATAGGGATCTGTTGGCCTAATAAACCTGTTTAAAAAGCGAGTGTGAGGTTTGTGTGTTGTGAGCCGCCTCCCTCGCTTTGAAGCTTCATTTTTTTTTTGTAGCTGATTAAAAGAATGTGTTTGGAGTGAGAAGAGAGAGAGTAGGAGATAGGAGAAAGAAATATGTCCACACACACACACACAACATTCAAAACAGAAAAGATCACACACTGGGATGAGTGAAGTTGTGTGCATTTTTCCCACTAAATGATCATTTAGCCACGTGTGGAAAAAAGGGGGATGGGGAAGTAGGAGGGACATACTGCTGAGAAACAAAGAAAGGAAAAGAAAAGAAAGAAAAGATTTGCTGTAGCTCTTTTCTGGCGGCCTCTTCCCTTAAGGTGCTGTGACAGACCTAGCTAGCTTTTACAGCGTGCGTACGGCTCGCTCTATAAAGCCAAAGCCGGCCGCGATCTACAGTCAGCTATGAGTGTGCCTTCAGAGAACACACACTGGTTTTACACATTTCAGTGATCTCCAACACAAACATTAATCCTGTCTACGCACACCTGGGTTAGATACACAAGACGCACACAGAAATACGTGCGCACACACACACACACACACACAAACACACACACAGGTAATTACCCCACATCAAAGCTGTGTTTGATCCTGCTTTCACAGCACTTATGGAGGTAAATAAGACAACAAACAGTGGGGCCAGTGGGCTGATAAGGTCAGCACTGATGGAGCCCAGGCTTGGGGGGGGGGGTGAGCGAGTGAGTGAGAGAGAGAGAGAGACAAAGAGAGAGACAAAGAGAGAAACGGAGCGAGAATGATGAGGAGATGCACTTGCACTCACCAGTTTAAAATCCTGAATGCTACAGATGAAGTAGGGTGTGTTGGGCCGGCGGCTCTCAATGTAAACACAGTCTGGAAGACAAGAACAAGCCAAGGAATTAACATGGTGTTCACGCACAACCTAGTCACTCAGCAACGACACATACATACCATGATAAAACATTCATGTTGGATATTGTGTTGTACTGCTATATGTTTGGGATATGCACTTCCCAACTTATGTTTAGGACTTTTGAGACACAGTCGAGTTTGCATACGAGGTAAGTATGTGTGCACACACAACACACCATAGTAAAACATTTACATGCATGTTGTGGTGTGCTGTATCATCATGTATTGAGGAAATTTCAATAAAGGACTTTGAGCAATACAGACTAGTTTGCATCTGAGGGTAGCCAAGCGAGCACTCCACACACACACACACACACACACACACACACACACACACACACACAAAGCCACATCATAGTAAAACATTTACGTTCACTGTGTTGCACCATTGTGTGTTGTGGAGATTTGGATAGAGTGCTTTGGGCAACACAGACTAGTTTGCATCTGGGGGAAGTTAAGCTGTGATGGGTGCAGGACAGCCTGCCCTGTGTGCACCCATCAAACTGTCTCGGGCGCACCCACTGTAGAGAAGCTAAGGCGAGATGGTCTCAGTGACACTACAGGGAGAGGAGCTGCAGTGCTTTAAAACTCTGCTGCCCGTTGTGCACTTCAACTGGAATGTGAGTAATAGGATTAGGAGCTAGTTTGGAGCAGGCCGGGGCTGTGTCTCTCCAGAACAAACACCCGCACCCCCAGGGACACGCACGGACAGAGAGACAGACAGAGGGAGAGAAAGACCGAAAGAGGGAGAGACAGACAGGCATGGAGAAGGACGAAACAAAGGAAGAAGTAGTGAGAAAGAGGGACGCTGGAGGCAGGCAAGTGGCCATAGAGACACACAGACGCGCCAGTAGAGGTAAAATGCGTGGGCACAAACTACAAAATAAAGTACAAGAGAAAGAGCAAATATGAGAGAGAGAGAGAGAGAGAGAGAGAGAGAAAGAGAAAGAGAGCGACTGCATATGAGGGAAGAATGTTGTTGGAGACAGAACTATTGAGCGAGAGAGAAGGCAAGCATCCCACAGAGAGCTCCAGACAGTCACAGAGAGATTGTGTGTACATCGGGCTTTGGGCTTTGTGTGTGCGTGGGTGGGTGGTGAGAAAAAGAGAATCGTCAGTGTAGGCCGCCCTTCAAAAGCCACAACAAAACGATAGCGCAGAGGAGGCCTGGCATACACACTGGCCACTAAATGGTCCAGGACACTCTCCTGCTGTACACCCACCCAACCAGGACATTCTCCGGCTGTACACCCACCACCACACTCCCATACTGCCAGGACACTCTCCACACTACCATACTGCAGAATCTTTGGTTTCAACACACTCAAACTTCTACACACTGATAATTGAACCTCCCTAGCACAATGCCAACCACACTGTGTGTGTGTGTGTGTGTGTGTGTGTGTGTGTGTGTGTGTGTGTGTGTGTGTATGCGTGAATGAGAGGATGCAGCCAGGGAGGAGGATAGCTGGAGGAATAGCTAAATTGAATGTGACTGGTGGTATGGCCAGGTCATGAACCCTCATCTCCTTAACAAAAACATTCACGCTACCAAGGAACAGACAGGCACTTCAGCTTGGAAGAGACACACAAACACCCCCCCCCCACACACACACACACACACACTTCCTGTCTTTAGCAGCCAACATCAGGCACACAACACTGCTAAATGGAAAGATAATTCTCTCTCTCCCCCCCCCCAGCCCTTCTCTCCTGGCACCGAAGGGATGAGGATTCCCATACTTCACATACAAAAGAGAGAAGACACTCTTTCCCTCTGAGGCTACAGTTCTCTGCTGCAGCGTGGTGGGGAATCAAAGAACAGAAACAAGCCCCGATATAGACCGAGCAGCACAGAGAGGGAGAAGAAGGTGGGAGAGAGGGGGAAGGGGGGAGGAGAGGGAAAAAAAAGAAAGAAAAGCTGGGCTGTGCTCCGACCATCTCGCAGATAAAATCTTATTTACACTGAAGCATGAGCCTCTCGTCTGAGGACACGTCCGCTTTGATCGCGCAAAATGTGTTTAGAGCACAAAGCAGTGTGAGTGCAGCCATCCCCTGACTGGATTTACTCTCTGTCTCTGCCCCCCCCCCTCTATCTTCCTTTGCCTCACCCCTCCTTCTAGTCAAGCTGGTGTTCCCTTTCTTGTTCAAGACCACAAACTCAAAGACAGCATATGCAAGCACACCGACACAAACATTTCTTTTCCAAATGGAACTCCCTTGCACATCCCCACTGCCCCAAAAGACACACACACACACACACACGCGCACACACACACCCCTTACATAAGGGGTTGTGGTTCAGATCATCTAGCCTGGTTCCAATCATGCCTCTGCCTGTCTAAATCACACATCCTCAGACATCCTGGAGCGGTTGACTGTGAGCCTCTCCCAGCGTGGAGGTCACCCCGTCTCTGGGGAGAGATGCTGCTGAGTTTATGCAGGGGGCAGCAAGCAGACGTACGTGTGTGTGTGTGTGTGTGTGTGTGCAGTTTTGCAGCAGATAGCAGGAGAATATAGCGAGGGGAGGGGACATGAGAGAGAGAGGCGGGTGGTGGAGAGGGTGGGGAGTGGGGATGGGGGGTTGGGGAGGTTTGTTCAAGTGTCTGTCGACAATTATGTCTGCTAGCTAAGACCTCCCTGAAAGAGAGAACAGGGTGCTCTGATTTTTGCTGGAGGGCTGAGAGAGAGAGTGAAAGAGAGACAGAGAGAAAGAGAGAGATCCATTTTTTCCCCTGTCTCTGTGCTCTGTCTGCAAGCCATTCCCCACGCTGTGAAAATGATGCCGGCACTCTTGATGTCGTCAAAAGACAGACACGGCCTGCTGTCTCCTAGACATTATTAAAAAGTAATGAACAAATGTAAAGACACCATCCTTAAAAAGGTCTCCAAACAAATAAGCAACAAAGTCAAAGGCAGAATTGCTTTATCGATCCGGAACCCTCCATCCAGCTCATCAGGCTTCTCGCTCCACCGGTGTAATGGCACAGAGGAGCAGGCAGCCGAAGGAGCCGACGCTCAAGCTCCCCTGTTTATTTCTAGGCGCTACCAAAGCCTAGTTTATGCTAGCCTTTCTGTACACAAATGGACATGTCTAGTTTAGCTGCTGACCCGTGACCCATCACCACAAGCTTAAAATGGACAAATAAAACAGACCGTACGATTGATGAAATTGACCGAGAACGGACAGAAGTCGCGACCGTAAGCGTATCTTTCTTTTTGACGTCGAGCATAAATGAGGTTTTAGGCTCTGGGGAATGGAGCAAGGGAATGGATTGAAGGAGAGAGGAGATAATGGAGGAAAGACTGAACAGGACTGTAATGCTGAGTTAGAGGAATATTCAATTGGTGTGTCACATGCAGATAAAATGGCCTACCTGAAGTCTGGGGGGGGAGAGGGAGAGAGAGAGAGAGACATACTGACTCTTATGAATGGTCACGGGAAAAGAAAGCTGGAGACCTGACATACTACATTCTCCAAAAACTTTCCACTCGCCAAGGGTGACTGATGCTTGTTGACACAAGCAGTAGAGAATGTTAGAGTGTGTGTGTTTATGAGTGTGTGTGTGTGGAAAAGAAGAGCCAGGAGGTACAGGTTTGTGTGTGTGTGTGTGTGTGTGTGTGTGTGTGTGTGGCGGGTGGTAGCCATTATGCGCCGCTTCTAACAAAAGCAAAAAAGTGCCTCTCTATGCAGCCTTACATCATCATTTATTTATCTGTTTGGGCTGCAGTGGGTTATTGATCGCTCTCGTGTTTATCTGTATGAGGCAGTGGGTCGAGTCAAAGGGAAAATCAAATAAGGAAGCCACAGTGCAGCCCATTTGTTTAGAGGGACCTTTAGAGAGAGAGAGGAAAAAAAAAAAAAAAACACTAAACTAAACATGAGGTTTTTTTTCCCACGAAATGGGACTCCTGCACGGCAAGATGGGAAGGGGGGGGGGCGTTGGGCGGGGGGGGTAAAGTGGATATTATCTGGGCATGTGTGAATAAGGCATGCTGGGTTGGTTTTCCCCCCTTCTTTTTCTACACTCCCCCCCCCTTTCCTTTTTTAATCGTCGTCACAGCAGCCGACTGGATGATTGACACCTCCTGGCCCTGGCCCCCACCCAGGCCTAGCGAGTCATTTACAAGATAAGGGCCCAATGAAAATATCCATCAGCGCTTTTGTGCACCCTCTCTCTCTCTCTGTGTGTGTGTGTGTGTGTGTGTGTGTGTGTATCTATGTGTTTAGGGGGAGTGGGGAAAGACGGAGGGAGAGTGTGAGGAACGGGAGGGAGAGAGAGAGAACAAAAGAGACAAATCAGAGAGGAGATGAGATGACATGATTCAAAAAGGCCCATCCACATCAGGTGAAAAGCAGATGGGGGGGGGGTTACTGGAAAGAATGAGAGTTTAAGGCTTCCCTCACAGCTAGCAATACAGACAGAGAGAGAAAGAGAGAGAGAAAGAGCGAGAAAGAAAGAGAGGGAGACAGATAGATGGATGGACTCGGCAGCTATAAAGAGAAGCTGATATGAGCTTAGGAGAGATGACTTACAGAAAGCATAAACCAGAGTAGATTCCACAGAAAATCCATTTCTACTGAACACACACAAACACACACACACACACTTGAAATGAAAACGTTCCCTTGGGCTATCAATTTTTTACCCCAAGATCATCTGACACAAGTCTATGTGTCAAGCCGCGTGTGGAGACGCATTGTGCATGGAAATAAGCTGCTACACAACCTGGCGCTATCAGACTATGCACACAGACGCGCGCACACACACACACACACACACACACACACACACACACACACACACACACACACACACACACACACACACACACACACACACACACACACACACACACACACATCTATCCAAGACCTCCACCATCACCCCTCCCAATTCTCAAGCATATGAATAATCAGCTGCTCTTTAAACGGCAGCGGTGCAGGGCCATTTAAAAACACACAACCTGGGATGTGGCAGCGGAAAAGCTCGTTTGGGGAGAGTGAATTACTGGGCTCATTTGCATGGGGCTCCATTAGTCACAGGCAGTAAGGAGCAAGCTGGGCAAGCAGACCTGAAACGCAAAGTGGGGGAGGGAGGGAGGGAGGGAGGGAGAGAGAGAGAGAGACAGCGAGGGGGGGGGGGGGGTAGATGGAAGTAGAGAGGGGCAAGGAGAGAGAGAGGGAGAGAGAGGGAGAAGAAGAGTGAGAGAAAAGGAGCCAGACAGGAGTGGAGCGAGGGAGAGAGAAAGAGGGAGAGAGGTTCCAGCCATTTTGTGCTTTTCAACACCGATCCCCTCTCCATCAGCAAGGGTTGGGGGGGACTTGAGTGAGCTGAAGAGCGTGGTACTGTGTGTGCAGGAACATGGTGCTTTACGTGAGAGTGTGTGTTGCTTCAGGAGGCTTTGTGAAAGACTTCCCGGTGCTTTCCCTGGGGCTACAGGTTCTACCTCTCTAAAGGTAGAGGGGCCGGGGCAGCGAAGGGGAGGGTAAATCAGGGCAAATAAGCAGAGAGAGGGAGAGAGAGAGAGAGAGAGAGAGAATGTGTGTGTGTGTGTGGGTGGGTGGGGGGGGCATATAATGGTTACATACACCACCGGATCAATTATCGACCCTCCAGCACCAGCAGCCTCCGGTTCCTCCTTAAAATTGAGATTTATCAGCGCGGGTGGGTGGATTGTAGGAAACGACTCATGGCCGACGTTCAGCGTGCGAGAGAGTGTGAACCAGAAGTCAAAAGAAAAAAAAAGGACCGAGAGAGGGGGAAAAAGGAAAAGCAGAGAAAGAGAGGGAAACAACGGGAGGAATAAAAGACAAAGTTAACCGTGATCCATCTGCAGCCATTACTTCTTAATGTATTGTCACTCCATGCTTAGCACGCATGAATATGCATGAGGTAAGGGGAGAAGGGATGTGTGTGTGTGTGTGTGGGTGTGGGTGTGTGTGTGTGTGGTGGAGGCAGCTCATTGTTCAGTCAGCTGATCCGCTGCTCTCCTGAAGCATGTCTAATTTAACACACACCTTTACCAATAAAGGAGAGAGGCAGCCAGAGCTCACTGTCAAACCAGATGCTGCCAAACTGCAATGTGGGGTGTGTGTGTGTGTGTGTGTGTCTGTGTGTGTGTGGGGGGGGGTGGGCGGCTGTCATTTGCTAGCTAATTCCCTCTCTCCCTATCCCACTCCTTCTACCTCTCTATCCCTTGCTCTCTCTTTCTCCCCCCATCCCCACTCATTCATTTTATGAGCCATGATGAGAGGAGCAGCACGCTTGCAAGCCATGTGAGCAGCTACACACACACACAGGGCAAGAGACAAAAACCTCCATTACTTATGCACAGCTCACTGGTCTAGGATCAGGTGTGTTTATTTAAAGGAGGCGAGTGAAGGGGCAAGCGAGGCTGCATGTGGTTAAAGAGGAGGAGGGAGAAAAACACGACGGAGGAGAGGAAAGGAGAGGTGGAGAGAGCAGGGGGGTTGAAGAAAGGATATGACACACCTGCATCGCACTCTGCTTAAACTAGCCAAGCACAGACAGGGAGCTGACTGTAGCCCACTGATCCCCAAATTAAAAGAGCAGGAGGAATGCAATAATGACACCACAGGGAGGTGTGTGTGTGTGTGTGTGTGTGTGTGTGTGTGTGTGTGTGTGTGTGTGTGTGGACTGATGGTGGTGATACTGTGCCACAACCAGCCATAACGAACCTACTGTGCATACAAGCTCTGACAACTGACACCCAGACTCATCCCCCATCCAATTCTCTAGGTCATATCCTGCTGAGGGACGACACGCAGCTTCACTCAACTGGGTCAGGGGTCAGGCCCTGTCATAGTGACCCCCCACACACACACACACACACCCCACACACACACACCCCGACATCCACCCCAAGCTCATCCAATTCCTGCCCCCACCCTCCTCTCCTCTCTCAGCATTCTGACTGTTTGGCATTTAATCCCATTGCCTTAGAGCAGCACATTTATTCAGTCTGCAAGAGCAGACAGAGCCATTTCCCTCTGCCGGAAAAGGGAGGGAGAGAGGGGATTGAGAGATACCTCAGAGTGATCACATCAAACCTCTCTCTGAAGCGGGTCCATAACAGCGCGCGCGCACGCACGCACGCACGCACACACACACACACACACACACACACACACACACACACACACACACACACACACACACACACACACACACACACACACACACACACACACACACACACACACACACACACACACACACACACACACACACACACACACACACACACACACACACACACACACACACACACACACAGCTGTTCCCCTCTGGACGCAGGAACAGAAGCTCTTTGACGAGCCGGGGCGACGGACGGACTGCTTGTCTGTAGCAGCTCTCTAATTTGTAATCAGCAGGTGGTTAGGTTTCGAAGAGGGAAGAGAGGGGGGAGGGGAGAGGTGGGGGAAAAAGCAGCTCTTTTCTCCCCCTAGCCCTTGTCAGTGTGTGCTAGGAGACTTTTCCCAAGCGCATCAGGGTGCTGCCTTTTCGGTCCTCTGAGATATCAGCTTTGCTGCAGAGTGGCCGACATTTCAGTCAGGGATATCGCACATCACAGAGGGCTACTGTGACAGTACAGCGAATTCTGTCACCACACCGCACCTCTCGAAAGCGATGCTGAATAAATAAATAAATAAATAAATAAATAAATGCGAGCGATGAGGAGTGTGCAACAGTAAGCCTCAGCGTCATGGGAATATCCATAACCACTTAGCTGGTACAGACTCGGGCATGTGTAGGATGTGAGCGTCTTTGATGTGGGTGTTTTAAGAGCTCTACGAAAGCCTAGGCTGGGATGAGGGAGGGGTCCCAGACCTATATAAGCCTACACCAAAAACATGCCACCTCCTCTAACAGCCCTTAATGTGAATTAACACACACACACACACACACACACACACACACACACACACACACACACACACACACACGCTTCAGAGAGGAAGGAAAAATAAAAATCCACAATCACATTTCTGTTGTTTTTCCTAGCCCAAGTCAGCATTGTGGTTGATGCAAGAAAGCTAGCATGACTGTGTGGAACTAGCAGCAGGACCCCCCTGCTTTGTTTTAACCTCTCTGCTCAACACAGTCCTGCTTTGTGGCCGATTCATAGTCAACGCAGAACATGCAAATGTTGCTAGGGTCGCTAACCTGACGGAACTTCGCTTCCCTCAGCCATCCAGCTAGATGATAAATCACTAGCCAATGAGAGAGAAATACTGCCTTGCCATTTTTCATACAGAACTTATGAAATATAAAGCTGAAGGCTTTCCTACAGACAGAAATCCTTTCACTACCTTATTTTCATACGGTTTACATGCGAACGATCAGAGCAGCTGTGCTAAAATCCCTAGTGAACTAATTTAGTGCACTACACGTACATTAGAGCCTGAAATATGCTTCCTAGCATACTTCCAATGGCTACTGACAATGCTGTGCTGTAATGATATGTTTGATGGCGACTGACAGTGCTGTGATTTGATCTTGGCCTATGTATTTAAGCAAGGGCGTAGCATTTGCTGGCTGTCCACACGACCACAGATCGCTGGCATAATCCCAGAGAGCTTTGCTAATGTTTGCACAGTCTGGAAGTGGAAAGGAAAGGTGAATTGTGTGGGGCGCCGTAAGATCTGGGACTAGTGGATTATATGACCATGACCCATCCACATGCGACCCATCAGAGACAAACGCTGTCCTCTCCCTTTCTGCACGCACAGCCTGAGCGTGTGTGAGCACATCAGAGACCGCAAACCATATCAAGTGGAAGTGTGAATGCAGAAGGGCAGCCTGGCCATGTTAACACTCTTTTTTAGAGTGGTGTGTGTGTATTTGAGTGCGAGTGTGTGTGTGTGTGTGGCGGGGGTAGTGCAGAAAGCATGAGCACAGGCGACAAGGATTCTTTGTGTGTGTAGGGGTCAGTGATTTGTGTGCCAGTGTGTGGAGGGCTGGTGTTGTCTGCGGACAGGGCGCTCCAGTCCAGTGTGTGTGTGTGTGTGTTGCCTTCCTGGTTCTACACTATCGATCTGGAGTGTGTATAATCTCCTAGCCAGATCCATGAAGTGCACTGTGTGTCATATATATATATATATATATATATATATATATATATATATATATCCACCAAAGCTACAGGGAGTGCGGACAGAGGACTGCCACTCAAAAGACCCAATCGATCCCATATGCTGCGCCTGTGTGCCGGCCGCCAATGCACTGACTGAAATACAAATGCCCCTTCCAGATTTCCTTATCCCTCTCTCTCCCTCCCTCCATCTCTCCATCTCCCCCTCTCCCTCTCCCATCCATCTCCCTCCATCTCCCCTCTTTCTCTTGTCCAGCAGCGCAGCCCTAAGATGGAGGCCAAGTGTATCCCATGGTAATTGTTTCTGCTCATCTTTCTTTACTGGCTTATCAATGCACACTAAGCCTCCTGCAGAACAGAAAGAAATGTACTCATCCGCCCGTGTGGGGCTGAGGGAGAACGGGGGAGGTGTGTGTGTGTGTGTGTGTGTAGCAGTGTCTGTGCCACTGGATTCATCTTCATTTGAGGAAGCATCCATTTATATAAACATAAGTGTATATGTGTGTGTGTGTGTGTAGATGTGTCAGTCTCCAACTACAACAAAAGCAACTAATATGGTGGTTCAGGGGGACTGTCTGTGTGTGTGTGTGTGTGTGTGTGTGTGTCTGTGTGTGTTGGGGGGAGGAGGCAGGGGAGGTCGTTAAAATCCTCTCCAAGTGTGGTCAGTTTTCCATATTGTGTGTCACTAGGCGAATATAAAAGGATTTAGCGTTTAGCTCGGCTTAATGCAGGCCATGGCTTTGTGCCTGTTTAAGCCAGTCGAATCAAATCTGATTGCAATAAGGCGGCAGCAAATGACCAGGGACGAGAGAGAGAGAGAGAGAATGAACCAGGGTAAAATATGCATATCACAAAGCATGTAACCACACCTTCAAAGCCTGCAATGTACATATGTGGAGCATGAGCACATGTGCGTGTGTGCTCTCTCTCTCACAGAGAGAGAGAGAGAGAGAGAGAGAGAGAGAGAGAGAGAGAGAGAGAGAGAAAATCGCAAACAGCCTGTTCAGAGCCATCAGACAATAAGATCAGAGCCAGCGGTACAGCGCATCCGACACAAATCACAGATTTGTGACAAAAGGCGACGTGTTGGAAATCTCATGCCGCGTGGTGCAACCACCTAATCCAAACGATGGACTACCAGCAACAATAGCCTTTGTTCCATCCACTGTGGAGCATCAGTGGAGAGGAGTGGGTGGGGGGAAAAAATTATATCAAAGCCAGTTTGTCATCTGTGTCTTATAGCATCTCCGCTGCATAAACAGGCAGGCCAAGCAAAAGCAGTCCCCCCCCACCCCCCCCGCCCTTTCCTGTACTGTGCAGTGGCGGAGAGCTTGAGGGGGAAGACACACTGTGATTTCATAAACGCCTCTTTAAAAGTGTGGCTCTGGGCTGGGCTGGGCTGCTGTAGTCTGGTTTGCCCCCTGCGCTGATAGCACAGTAGACCTTGTGGCGCAGCACACACTCGGATGAAGGAGACTACTTGGAGAGAGAGCAGCCTCGCTTTTCAAGGACTTTTGGGGGGGGGGGGGGGGGGGCTTCCACAAACAACCCCCGACCCAGGCGAGCCTTTTGTTAAAAATCACCAGCTCGCGGCCCCTGAGCGGTTAAGGGAACGGCCAGGAATGTCTACTGAGCACTTGCAGTGCGTCTGCATCTGGCCGCTTCGTTGCGATAATTTCCGACGCGGCTGCTGGCGCATTACCCCGCCAAGGATGATCCATTTGCGCTCATGCCTGACCTTTCTCATGAGCGTTAGGCTGAGCAGAAAGGACAGGCAGCCAGAGATATGAGCATGCCAAGGCCGCCACGAAAAAACTACCAGCGTTGGCTGACTTTAACAAACAGCGAGACTGACATTCGAACCTCCCTCAACTCCCCGACAACCAGCCTTGTGTGCACCAAATATCTAAACATCGGGAGAGTGGGGAGAGCCTTGTTTACAGCACCACCAAGAAAAGGTTATGTCTTTTCGGCTTGCTTTCTTCGCCCCTAAAACTCTATCCTCATCTGTGTGTGTATGTGTGTGTGTGTGTGTGAGTGAGTGTGTGTGAGTCCGCACATATACACAACAGAGACATAATGGGAGCCAGGCGGAAAACTTTTCTCTGGATAAAAAAAACAAAACAAAAAAAAGTGTGAGCACTCGCAACAGGGGGGCAGAAAAACAAGCGCAAAGACGACGCACAGAAAAGTAGTCTGTTCTGCGTGTGTTGAAAGCCTCCAAGAGGTTATATAAATAATTGTGAAACATACATGCACCCTTCACACACACACACACACACACACACATAGAATGAAAAGGCTTTTTGGTTAAGGTTGGCTGATGGCTGCTTATTGTGCATTGGCCCTCACACTGTGGGTTGTGTTTGTACCCCAGCATGCTTGAAAAGTCCCTTGGGGTATAGAGAGAGGGAGAGAGAGAGACAGAGACAGAGAGAGAAGGGCACAGGCAAAGAAATTGCTTTCAATGCCAATGGTGGCGAGGGCCATTCAAAACAAAATGTACTGCGAGGGAAATAACACTGGACAGAACGCAAGTTTAATGAGGCAGCATGTGTCAGGAGGGACCAATAAACAAACGGCACGTCACTGGGCAACAGCAAAAGGCTGGGAGAAAACTCAAATGAGCCGTACTGGTCTAGCCTTTGCTGTGACACTCTTACACATTTACATCATTTAACCTTCCCTCACACATCTTCGCAGCTCCTGTCAGGTCCTTCGATTTACTGTAATGTGGCTCAATGCAGGCTCATAGATGGCAGTGGCGATGTGTGTGTGTGTGTGTGTGTGTGTGTGTGTGTGTGTGTGTGTGGGGAGGGGGTAATAATAAACACGCTTTTGTGATGGCCAATGGTGCTCCTTGTTACATCTAAACTGGGGAGAGCTCGGTACAAAGCACCCTACCGCCTGAGAAAAACATATATATATCTAGGCAATTTCACTTGAGAAATCACCTGAATAAGATGCAGTCGATAGCTCACTTGCTGTAGCAAACACCAGCAGAATATGTGAGCACATCCAAATAACCAAGCCAATAACCAAGTGTTATGTTGTGCACAATAAAAATAGGCTGTAGACCTAAGCACAGGAGCAAACAAATCTCTATTGCAGCAGAAGCGGTCAGTTTATATCATAATCTTATAATAGCTTACAATGGCAAGTCATGTTTATCCTCATTGCGGTGTTTTCATGAATATTTCAGCAATCGTTCATAGTTATCCATCAAGAATGCTATTGGATGCGTTGCGGAATTGCTAAAGCCTTCATGTCTCAAAATATTTGGGTACGACCTGCTTTAGTGTGAATAATGCGATATGGCTTGATGCTGTCTGTGTCGAAGCGCGAAGGGCCAGTGGCAGGGGGGCTAAAAGCCTTGCTGAGACAGCTAGCTTAGCCAGTGCTGACTATAGCACTCCACACATAAAAATCTATGACTATTTGGTTAGGGTTTCCCGGGGCTAGTAGCCACGAGCACACTCATCATATGTCAGTAAAAGGCTGTTTGGATTCGCAGGCATGTGCTCGATGCCTGCGGCTGAACGTGTGCTTTCCTGTACCAGCTCAATTCGCTAATGGGCTGGAGGACTGGCATTCACAATGCAAGAAACATAATATGATTTTTGAGTGTGTGTGTGTTTGTTTCTGAAGAGATGAATGTCAGTTATGTGTTGTTTACAGGTGTAGTGCTATGTAACCTATGTGTGAATTATATTAGCTATGGAAAATGTTTATGTATATAGTCATGCACATGTAGTGTGTATACTTTTCAGTGTGTGTAGTATATACTGCAACAACTACATGAAGTAAAATATATCTGCTTTGCGTGTGTGCAGCACTCACAGTTTGCTAATGCACAAACAGGAAGTGGAATAAAATGTCTTTGTCTAGTGCTGAGTCAAGCTCTGGAGAGACCAGTATGTCACACGGACTCACATGTGTGAGTTACTGGAGCATGCAAGATGAAGACAAGAAGAGAATATGGGTATTGGTGTGCTTATAGCATTTGCAATGGTGATGTGTGGGCATGGGCACCAAAAGCCTTCAAAAAGGTATGTGTGTCTGCGTTTCAAATTTGATATGCGCGTACGTGAGTGTTTGTGTGTGTGTGTGTACTGTGATCCTGTAATTGCATGTTACTCTCCCTTACCTCCTGGCCGATATATGACATCGTCCTCTGTGATGAAGGAGGTGATCTCTCCGTTCTCCATGCGTTCATAGCGCGACTTCTTCTTGGGCAATTTCTTCTTGCTCTTCTTGCCTCCTTCCTCTGAGGCCGCTGCTCCACTCCCACCCCCTCCACCCCCACTTACGCCTCCTCCACCACCACCTCCTCCTCCTCCTCCCCCAACACCTCCACCACCTCCTCCGCCGCTCCCGGAGGTGCCTCCCTCGTTGTCTTCATCCTCGCTGTGTTCGCTCTCAGCGTAATTGCGGGCGCCGCCCTCTAGCGTGCAGCTGCGTCTCGGCCGGGAACTCTCGCTCTCACGGCCTTTGTCCCTATCGCTTCCGCCGCCTCCACTTCCGCCGCCGCTGCGGCCCTTGTCCCGTTCCCGTTCTCTGTCTCTGTCCCGGTCGCGGTCCCTGTCGCGGTCCCGCTCCTTGTCCTTGTCCTTGTCGGCGGTCATGATTCGCCACGTGCCTTCCTCTGTCCTCTCACGGCTGGGCCTCCGTGAAAGGTAGACTGTCAGCCTGGGCTTCAGTCTTCTGAATTTACCGGTCAGATCCAGGAAAAAGTCCGCCGCACCGACAACCCCAGTGTTTCAGGTGAGCTGGAGAGAATACACACAGAGAAAGAAGAGGTGAGTTTTTTTTTTCCATCCTTCATCATCCTTTTTTTCTAAAACATTACATGACAATACAACCACCGAGCAGCATCAGCTTCTTTATCTGGATTCACGACAACACTATTGAACACAGAGACTCTTGATTGGTCACTCAGTCTTGAGTGGGGGGGCGCTGGTACAAAAGAAAAAAAATAAGACGACGGGCACCCATTGTCAGACATAATCAGCTTAATCAATCTCTCTAAGCCCCCCCGAGTGTCCTGGTGCTCATCCAATGGGCTTCTTCTCTTAGGACGACACCTGTCCTCCTGAGGAATGCGTTAGCTACGCTGGTGTCATCACGCCCACAACAAACATCAGACACACTCTCATGCTGCCACCACCTATACTCCCCCTGCTCTTCTTTCAGATAGGAGAGAGGGATGTGAGAGAGGGACTGAGAGAGGAGAAGAGAGGAAGAGAGGGAAAGAGAGGGAGACAGAGAGAGAGAGAGAGAGAGGGAAAGAGAGGGAGGGAGAGAGAGAGGGACAGGGAGACAGAAAGAGAGAGAGGCAGAGAGAGAAGGAAAGAGAAAAAGAGAGGGAGAGAGGCAGAGAGAGAGGGAGAGAGAAGGAAAGAGAAAAAGACAGAGGGAGAGAGAAAGAGAGAGGGATGAGAGCATTGAGAGGGCTGTGCATGCTGCACACAGTAATTTGCACAAGATTCCCTCCTGTGGAGTAGGATCTGCAAATAGCTCAGGCCACATCTGAGGGGCTGGGGAAGCATCAAGGCAGCAGCAATCACACCCAAGCTCTGTGCTCCAGCTGCCTCAAGCCCCATAAAAGCCTTTAAAAGGTGTGTGTGTGTGTGTGTATTTCTGAAATAAAAACATAAAGCAAATTTGAGCATCTTATAATGTGGCTCTGAAAATTAATGTAGATTTTCTTGCCATTTTTTTTCTGAAATCCTAACTGAAATTGGCCTTTTACCACTTAAACGAGCAAGTATTTACGCATTTTAGATCAGTGAAATCAAATAGCTGGTGTGGGCAAATGGGCACACAGCTAACAGGCTTCCATTTAGCAAGAACAGCTCTCACTACTGCTGGTGCATTGAGAAATACCAGGGCTATACTGAGGGTATATAAGTACTACTGCAGTCTTTTCAACTGCAAACTGTAAGGATGCGAGGTCGAAAGAGCCCAGGCAATTTATGACTAAGCCTATGAATGTATTACTGCAAAAGAATACATTTGATAAATAAAACATAAATAAAACACTTGAAAGACAAGGGAAAAAACTAAGAAGGAAAAGGATCATTCTCCTTATTGCCAAGATTGGATCATGAATTCAATGACCATTAAGAGTTCCATCAACCACTGTGCAGAAGCCTAGCCATCGTACAGTAGTGAAGCTGCCAATCCAAGATGTATTGTTCAAGCCTACGTTCTAGAATGCACTCAGGAACACCAGAGCCACAGTGACAACCCTGGCAGCCATGATAAAAAAAAGTCCATCTGAGGGAAACAGAGAGAGAGAGAGAGAGAGAGAGAGAGAGATAGATAGAGAGAGAATGAAATGTAAGAGACGAGAGAGAAAGATATGGAGAAGAAATGGTTTGTGACAGGCATAGGCGAAGCACTTGACAACTCGGCTCGTCACTCGATGTTCCGTGCCCGTCACATTGCCAGGGAAACGGCTGGCGGCTGACAGGGCAGCTGCGGCATTAGGAACAGAAGCGACTCGGGCTGATTACAGAGTGTGCCTGATGCCACACCATTAATCACGTAATCATGAGCCACTGCAGTGATATATGCCACACACACACACGCACACACTCACTTTTCAATGACCAGTCAAATATAATAAAGCCTTTGTCTCAAGCCAGGAAGTCTAGTTAGCCACCAGCTCAGATAAACTCTTATCTACATGAGACCATCAGCCAATCAAGTGTGTCCACGATGGAAGGGGAAGGAAAAAAAATAAAAAATAAAAAGCCAAACCAAAATAATGCTTAAACATTCAGTCATGCCTTTAAGCAGACCCGACTCCACACACACACACAAACACACACACACACACACACAGAAACACACAAGAAAGACAGAGTTTCATTAATGTAAATGCCCTCTATGCTATAAGGTCTGCAAGCATGTGCTCACATACAAATCCATCTCATAAATGCCAGGGTGTGGTTAAATGATTGGCCCATCAGCGTCCATTATGAAAAGCCTATTTGGCGCTGTGGAAACACATTACATTATTAACAGCGCCTTTTCCCCCTCTAGCAGGTCCCCGTGCTAATCAAGGACACACCACCTTGCACAAATCGACGCTAATTCTCTGGCTGACATTACAACAATAAGCCAACGTAGGCTAAGGAACCCAATAAAACTCCACCAGTTTCTTGGCGGTAAACGAGAAAACATACACGCGTGCGCACACACGCACGCACGCACACGCACACACACAAACGCAATTATGCTAGCATAGTAACAATTATTCATTGTTAGCCAAGCTGAACTGTAGAAATGAAAAACAGAGAGAGGAGCGGGTAGTGAAGGTGGGAGGAGGGTGGAGAGGAGAAGAGGAGCTCAGGGGTGGGGGAGTCAAAGCATGGAGACATTACACATCAATCCCCAGAGCAGGACACGCTGAAAGATACCAGCTGTCTGGAGGAGAAAGGAGGGGGGAAGGAGAGAGAGTGTGAGAGAAAAAGAGAGAGAAAGAAAGAAAGAGAGAGAGAGAGGGGGATGAGAAGCCATTTGCGGTAGGGAATACAGAGTAAAACCACTCTGCCTCCTCCTCTCTCTCTCTCATTACAAACACCCAGTCAGGAGGTGTGAGTGAGGAATTCTTAAATAACAGCTCCATGGCTCTCACCACTGCTTGAGAGAAAAAAAAGGAGGTGGAGGGGAAAAAAAAAGGGGGGGGGGGGAACGAGTGTGAATAAAGGTATAAATTAAACCTGTGCCCTCAGAATAAAAAAAAAAAAAAAAACAGAAGCCCATACAGCCAGTCTCTCGATTAACACATTGGCACACAATGGGCCACAAGGGCAGGCCTTCATCTCTCTCTCACTTGCTCTGCCCTCCAACACACACACACACACACACACACACTATTAAAGCGACTCATGCCTGTGTGCATTCCGCTCCGAGTAGCCAGTGCTTCAGTAATAACCACCCCGCTGCAAAATTCTTCATTTACACACACACACACACACACACACACACACACACACACACACACACACACACACACACACACACACACACACAGTGTTAAACAACAGCCTACTGTCTGCAGTAAACAACTTAAAGAAAACCTACAGGGGCAATGTGCTAATGACAGAAAAGAGAGGAATCACAAGCCATTAAATCACTCACAAAACACACACACAGATGAAGGTGTTTTCATTAGAAAGAGCTTAGGGTTTTAAAGCCCAGTGTTTGTGGTGCGGAAAGATGTTTGAACATGCAATAACAGCTAGGGAACCTAGAGGATTGAAGAGGAACGGAGGGCAATTTCTAGAAGGAAGACAAAAAAAATCCTGACACATTAAAAAAAAATGCTAATACAAAGGCTCGAGGGAAGCCAGCGCCTTGCTTGCCCCAATGACTGGCATTAGCAGGCGACAGTAGTTTGACTCGCAAGGGCTTTAGGCCAGCTTTTCCACATGGATTTGGCAGCACAGAAATGCGCTCATATGATTGCATTTTCTAAAAGCGAGATTAGTCCCAACACACACACACACACACACACAGAGAGAACACACTTACACAGATTTATCTGCAATATGGGCGCTTAAGTGACAAAAATGGTCTGTATTCAATTCTGCCTGTTTCACCACACAATGCTCCACTCCCAAACAAGAGTGCTGGGAGTCAGTCCTTTATCCCCCCCATTAGACGCATATGTTAGGGCTATTCCACAGGGAGTGGGGGGGTGAGGAGGGTGTTACATTACAGGCATAATTCAAAGCAGAGGCTGGGCAAATTACTGAGTGTATCAACACCCTGTTGACCTCTACTGTAAGCTTCATGGAGACGTGAGGGGAATCCACTTGAGGAGGTATTAGGTATTGGGGTGTGTGTGTGTGTGTGTGCTAAGTGGGGGAGGGGTAAGCAAGAGCCGAGTGTGTCTGACAGTGATCTGTGTGTCTTTGCATGTTGAGTGATGCTACAGTCACAGCATGTGAGGAGTTTTCTTTTTTCAAACAAACAAATAAATAATAGACATCAACAATACACATCTTTCAGGTTTGCTTGGAGAACAAAGCGTCGGCCAAATCCTCTAAAAGCCGCGATTGACTTTGTTATGGTTCACAGTTTAACTGATGGTTTAGCCGCTCGGACCCGTCAAACCAGTTAATTCACGAGCAAATCCAGGCTGTCACACGTCACCAGCTAACATTTTCTTGGTTAACCGAGACGCCAATGGCAACAGCGACAGCAGGTCATCATCGTCTGGTTTGCTCCTACGCTGTATGTAGAGGCTGAGCAGATGCTAGTACAGAACACACACACACACACACACACACACTCCCCTCTCCCCTTGCCAACAGAACCTCAATAATATTGATTAAAAGGGAAAAAAATAACAGTCTTTAAAGACAAAAATACCAATCTTGGACTCAGAAGTAAGAACAATGACAAACATCATCCTGCAAAGGTTTTCCTCCCATTCTACGTCACCAATATATACATATGTACAGGCCATTCTACATTATCAATATATACATATGTACAGGCCATTCTACATAACAAATATGTAGATATGTACAGGTCATTTGCAGCATACAGAATCTTCTTTTCTTTTTAATCACACGTTAAATTACTGGAACTTCTTTACGGGTGGGAGGAGGGATTCACCCTGGGGGTCTGTTGTGTCTGCAGATGGATGCAGCCAGAAGGCGTTCAATCCACCGACACCCCACCCCCCGATCCATCCATTCACCCCCATCCATCCAACCCATCCTCTCTTCAGCTCTCTCTCTCTCTGTCTTTCTCTCCTAGTGAGCCTCCGTTAGTGCAAAAGGGGGAGAGTGGTGGCCAAATCTAAATGATGTGCAGGCGGTCATGCTGGCCTGGCCTGCTTACCTGACCCTCTGCCCTTGTGGTTGTTTATGTATTTATCAAAAGCAAACATGGTTGGGGTGGGGGGTTTTGGTTGGGGTGGAAGGGGGGGAGGGATAGCAGCTGGCTTGCATTCTCCTCCAGCCTGGCCCAGGCGGAAAGAGGTGGGAGAGAGAGAGAGACAGAGACAGAAAGAGAGAAAGAGAGAGAGGAAGAGAGATATGATGGCTCCTCAACTGAAGCCCCAGGGATGGGCAGCTCTTATTCCAGAGGTGTGTCTGGACCCCAGGGTATGATATCTATGATTACAGTTTTTTCTCCCAGTGGCTTCTATCAGAAGGAAACATGGTGGTGGTGGTGGTGGTGGAGGTAACTGACAGCAGTATAGGAATGGCTTTTTAAAGTCTGATTCTATCCAATGGCAGCGTGTTAACACATCTGTGAAGCCTGTCAAGTCAAGGTGGAAGGCAAGGTCTTATTAACAGAAACAGTAAAAACAACGAAAAAAGAACAATAGTAACCTGACAGTTTTTTTTTTTTACTGAGAATATTGTGCGGAGTGTGTGTGTGGTGTGAGTAGATCCAAACCGCACCCTACAGGCTGACTCCCTACTAGAGCGTGTTATTTGCAACGCTCCGAGGGTGGCTTCATTTCACACGCACACCTGAAACATGAACACAGCATGTAGGCTGTGTGTCTCGACAGTAGCAGCACTGCAGGCCAACCAGCGCACACACACCTACAGTCACACACATCGACAATTAAAATCTCATCTTAAAGACAGCAGTATAGAAAGGCTAAAGATTAACGCAAAAAATTTGGCTTTATTTCCTATGCACTGTTGCGTTGTAAAGTAGTGTTCCCTTCTCACTGATTTATGTGCTGCAAGGATTTTATGTGATTTTGTCAATACAGTGGCAGACTCGGTGTGTTTTGCAACGCGTGGAAAAACACAAGAGAGAGGGAATCAATGAAATGACAAAGCAGCGCTACCTCTACAAAGCCGCGCTCGTTTTCACACGTGCGCTCGTGTGTCCATGTACTGCAATCAAAGAAAAACAAACACACAAGCAGCATAGCTCAGTCAGTTCAATGAATCCACGTCATGCTTGCTTTTCCTGACGGTACATCATGTGGAGCAACTTAAACAATGGGTCAGCTCCCATGACAAGGGAGGGGGAGAGAGAAAGAGAAAGAGAGAGAGGGAGAGAGAGAGAGAGATGCCCTAGCTAAGGCTGAGAAAAGGCATCATGCTTCAAAACAGATTTCCTCATAAAAAATGGCAAGCCCTGCAGGCAGGACTCGGCGCTAACATATTGCGCATAACCTCATCTCATTTCTCTGGGCTTTTTCCGCCAAAGTTCCTCATCGGCGAAGCCCATTCCCTTGCCCTCATGCCTTAAGAGGCGCAGGCAAGCAGGCACACGGAGCCATTAGGTCAGCGTCACACGCCACTTCTAAGTGGCTAAATTATTCAGTTAGTTATCTACCGCATGGCTTTCTCCTCTTCCTCTTCCCTTGCTTGTCTTGTTGCTGGGCCACTGGCAGCACCAGATGGCGTGTGTGTGTGTTCTGTGCAGGGGAGGGGTGTAACAAGCGACCCATTGAATAACACACACACAAACAGCACGGGCCAAAAAGCACCTCTGCCACTCCAGATAGCACAGGATGCTATTACCTCTAATTAGGAAAGGGCCTTTTGTTTCGGAAGGCAACTGCCTGCCCCTTTGCCCCGGTGACCGCACAGCCTGCCACCACCCCCACCACGACAGCAGCAACAGCACTAGAAGGACTGCAGCGATTCACAAGAACTCCCTTTGTGTTGCCCCGTCACCAGCACAAACACTGGCTTAGCCTAGCCTAGCCTGAGCTAAGGTGCCTGAGACTCTGCAGTAGGCTAGTCTGCAATCTTACAAGACCAATACACATCATACTGATGTCATGTTAAAACACAGTAAGGATCACAATAAAGAGTCAGTCTGAATAGTTATGACCATGTCTAAAACTCTCTGTCACTGCAGTAATTACTCTTTATAATTACAGTACTACTGTGAAGACAGGACGTCAAAACCTCTGTGGAGCATCTCTGGAGCAACACAGATCTGACTGTCAGTGAATAGCATGTACATTGGCCGTCTTTGAGCTGTGACCCCAGACAAGGCTGCTCTGCCAAGATCCGTCTGTAATTGTTTGCTTTCCCGTAGAGGGAGGGGGGAAAAATACAGAGACAGACAGAGAGAGAAAGAGAGAGAGAGGGGGGAAGAGGAGGTGGAGAAGGAGGGGTGAGTGCAGGTCAGCAGAATGCTTCTGAGGATAAGGAAGAACCCCAGAGCTCACACCTGGCCTCAGTGGCACACTCATAAAACATGCATGCACTCCTGCTAAAGCTGCAGCTTCATGTAATAGAGCAAAACACACACACACACACACACACACACACACACACACACACACACACACACCTCTACTGCTCCAACGATTGGAGTATTAAAATGGTGGAAGATGGATGATTTGGGGCAAGCACTATGGAGAGGTGCTTGAATAGGGCCACTTGCGTTCTCCTGTGAGTGAGTGAGTGAGTGCCTCAGTGTATGACTACATGATAGTGGAATTGCACACTTGTGTTTTCATGAGGGCATATGCATAAATTTTTGCACCTACTTTGTGTGTGTCGTGTGCGTGTGTGTGTGTGTGTGTGTGTGTGCGCATGAGTGTGAGAGAGAGTGCACAAATAAGATGGTGTACAGTAGCGATGGGCAGATTAGGCTCTTGCTAGCGGTGTGTGAAATGGAGACCTGATCCCTCAGTGATAGAGAGTATATTACACACACACACACACACACACACACACACACCGTCCCCTGGCCTGCAGCTAACAACAGGACCCGGGGCCTGCCTGCCACGGCTGCATATTTCTCATCTCCCTCCTGATACCTCACCACACTGACAGATCTGATTATGTCGTGCATCGCCTCTCACAACACCATGCCAGGAGGCCGCACAGCTCTGGGAGAAACAGGTCCGGGGCTGAGCAAAGCCTAATAGGGTGCAGGGAAGATGGAGGATGGGTGGGGTGGAACAGCAGGGTGGGATCAGAGGTGTGGTGGCAGGACACTCACTCACTCACTGTCTGTCTGTCTGTCTGTCTGTCTGTCTTTCTCTTCCTCTCTCTCTTGTTCTCTCCCTTTTCATGGTTAAGAGAAGTCTGCATAGAACCCAATGGCTCGACAAGATGGAGGATTCTCAGCTATGACGGCAGTCTGGACAGAGGAGACACTGACTGATTTTAACAGGCTGTCAGTACATTAACAGCTAACTGTCAGAGTAGTGAAGATGGGTGGGGTGGGAGAAGAGGGAGGGGGAGAGAGAGAGAAAAAAAAAAGAAAAAAGAGGGAGAGAGAGAGGAAAGAGCAAGTGAGTAACATGTCCTCCAGGACAGGCAGAGAGCCATAACACTCTGTGTAAATACTGCCGTGATTGTGTCATGCAGGAGGGGTTGTGAGGGGGGCTGGAGGGTTCGAACAAAAAACAGGCAGGGACAAACTTCCAAAAACAAAAAGGGAGTGTGTGTGTGTGTGTTGGGGAGGGGGCTTTATTACCACTGATACATGCTCCACAGTGAGCTTTTAGGGGCCACCTCCCCCTCATTCAGAGCACTTTGAGAGAGAGAAAGACAGACAGAGAGGGAGAAAGAGAGAGACAGACAGAGAGAGAGAAAGAGAGACAGACAGAGAGAGAGAAAGAGAGTGAGAGGGAAAGAGAGAGAGGGTTATGAAGTCTTGGGGACTTTCACATGCCGTGACAGCTGGGTTTTGCTACATTTGTGTTCCATGGAAATAACACATATTCACACCTCAAAGCTCTGGCCACACCACCAAAGCAAGAAAATACACCAAAGAAGACCAAGATGGTGAGTATTTTGTCTGTCTGTGTGTGTGTGTGTGGGGGGGGGGGGGGGGTAGCTTGCTAATACATCTGTGAAGCCCATAAAAAAAGAGGCAGCTTTAGCAGGTCTGCCACAGTACCGCATTCATGCTGGAGAGCGAGAGAGAGTGTGTGTGTGTGTGTACACACATGCCTGCCCACGCACATGTGTCAATCCCAAAGAGTGTTCCATTGACTGCTGAGCAAGAGCAACTGTATTTGCACTGAACTGCACACAAGGCTGGGCTGAGCTGAGCTGAGCGAGTCAGGAGACAGGCATGAGGAATGAGGAAAGAGGGGAGGGGAATGAAGAAAGCATGGCTGCTCTCAACCAGGGCTTGACCTTTCCAGCTCACTCAGCAGACCCCCCCTCCCCCCCTTATGTATAACACCCACCCTCCATCATACACACTATAGAAAACACTCATTCCACCCCCCTCCCCCCACTTCCCCAATACACACACACGTAACATGTTAACCAAACATTGGCATTTGTGGCCCCTGGACAGTTATGTTCAAACATGTGACATTTCACCTCCATGCTCTTCAAATGCAAATTCAAGTAATTCAGTAATTTTTACATTTATATATATATATATATATATATATATATATATATATATATATATATATATATATATATATATATATAAATAATGTGTGTGTGTAAAAACAATAAAACTATTGTTGGTATATAAAAGCAAATAAAAAGTACAACATTTGCTGGTCAACGGTCCTCAGATAGCAAACTCAAATGTGCGTGACGTGCATCTCTAAGCTGTGGAAACATAACTTGGGTATGTGGTAAATACACAAGCTGCACAACACACAATCCCTCAGGACACATCCTACCGCGGTGAGGTAAATGGGGACAGCGCACGCTTCTAAGCCATTGGTGCCCGCGTTGTCCCTACGGTCAGGCTCCATAACGATTAACAATTTGATGACTCTACGACAAGCCCGTAATTAACAACGGCAAGAATTCCACATGCCCCCGAAAATGCGCGGGGACACTGGCTAACTCGATTAATTTGCTTTTATGCAGAAATAATCTCTGATCAGCATTACAAAGTGACTCGCAAACAAATTAGGTTTGAGCCAAGAGTGCTCATTGATCTCCGCACTCATCCCGAGCTTGTGCCTGTGAAAGCCAAGGCGGCCGTAATCCAATCCCATCATCGAGAAGGGAGAGAGGAGGGGCGGGTTTCTTGGGCCATATCTTCCTGCATAAGGAAAACGTCCAGCTTGCACACACACACAGGCGCAAACCTCAGAGTGTGTTCAATTAGGAGGTATTTCTGTGCTCTGTCAGCACGGCTAAGGCAGTGCTGGCTAATTGCTTTTGGGATTACGCTAATCAAGGGAGAGATTGAGCAGGCTGTGTGCCTTTAACAAAAATAACAACACCAATGACGACTGAACGACACCACCACCAATCTCCACGTCCACCCACGGTGTGTGGTTGATTGTGCTACCATTGTGACATGCCAAAGATGGCTGATTGCTGTATGCTGTCACACAATAGCAGTGGCATTCATCTCATGGAAAAGGGGATGGACATGGATATCATTTTGTGGGGGATGGGGGGTGTGCACACAGGAAAACCTTTTTTAGATGGTGGTGATCCACCAGTTTAAACTGTAACACTGATGAGTCGACTGCCAAGGCTACATGCAGTGTTTAACTCCCCGAGTCATGTGCTCCACCGAGAATTTGTGAAAGAACTGTGGTGTGGGGTTGAAAGCTGGAATGAATGCGTACAACATGCCCTGGAGATTGCCGTGCCAACAGCTATAATCATCAAGGGTTGCTAGCGTTGCTAACAACAAACGAGGGCTGTGTGTGCTCTTTGTTCTAAGGATGAAAATTCAGTTCAACATGAGATCACTGACAAAACAGAAAACATCTCAGTGAATAAACATTCTGCATTCTTCTAGGAACAGAAGGGGGAAAAATGGCAAATGTTGATCTTGATATCTCAACGCACTGCATAACCCCCCAACCTATTCCTTGGTTCTTCAGCATACAAGGCTTACTTATAGGTTTAATAGGGAACTGTGAACACACACCTACACCAACGGTGGAGGGGGGTAGCAGCCCATCTTGTGGGCGCTAATAACCTTGGGTTGTCTAGCACATCCTCCATGGCTGTATGGAATGGCACAGGAGTATAAATAGAAGATCCATTTCTCACCGGCAGTCTGTTACAGCTCTATTTCAGCTTGTCATTAAATATTTATCCCCACAAGTGGCAGATCCGAGTGAGGTGATAAGCATTTAGGAACCCAAATCTCTGACTAACTTCCCCCAAACCCCCACCAGCACTTCCCCCAAAACCACCCCAACCCCCTTTTTCCACCCCAAACAAGACACTCGTTTTATTCAGATGGATTATCTACAAGTGCTCCTTTAATCAGCCGTGGGGGCCAAGAACAGCAGAACTCCTTCGGCTGAGCCCTGCGGGAGCCACCTTTCCCTGCCAACCTTTATCAGACAGGGAAATCTACATTTCCCTCTTTTTATCTTACCCTCACCAAAAAAGAGTGTGTGTGTGGGGGGGGGGAGAGAGAGAGAGAGGCAGGAAGAGAAAGAGAGAGGACTTGGGAAGTTCCTCGTCAGCAGAGATATACCAATGTTGCGGATGAGCCATTCTTTAACCTCTCAATGTGGAGCAATGCAAAGGTAATTTCTTCTCATAGAGAGGGCCTTGAAAACTAGGGCAGATGAAGAGAAAGGGGAAATTCTAAACCCTCTTAACCTGCAACCCAATTATTTTACAAGCTCAGGCAGCTGCATCCCAGTGATCACTTGTAAGGTTGACATTTCTTGACAAAAGATCACAAAGGAAAGCTAAACATTTTTTTTGGGCTAAAGCAGATTACAAAGATACTAAGAAACAGGAGAGAAGAAAGGAGGGACCCAAAATCCTTACTGTGAGGAGAAGAATGCGGGCGGGTGGGTGGGCAGGCGAGAGAGAGAGAGAGAATGTATGTGTGCACACTTGTGTCATTTTGTGTTGAGTGCTCAAAAATTTAAATACCACCATGCTGACTCCTTGTAGAAGCATTTCTCTATTTTGGCTCCCAATGAAATTGGCATCTTCAAAACGAGACAGATGAAGAGCGATTGTGCCGTTCCGCAGCCTGGTGGGTGGTGTTGCATTGGGCAGGAGGGGGGGGTGGGGGGTGTGGTGGGGGTGGCCCCACTCCCAACTGTTACAAAAAAAAAAGTCTCTAGCCACAGTCTTCACAGGTATTCTTGGACATGGAACAATAAAGAGAGAAACAAACAAACAAACAAACAGAGACGTCTTTTCAAAAGACTCAATAGGGGATAACGGTCTGCCATAGCTGCAGGCTGTCCCCAAAGGGAGGAGAAGGAGAAGAAGGCAAAGAAGGAGTAAGAGGAGGAGGATAAAGAAGAAGGACTCCTTTCCAAAACGAGAGCAGCCGACCCCTGCGAGCTCCTGACAGGTCAGTTTACATGCCAAGCTGGCTGAGCCAAGATCAGCGAGAGAGAGCAGTTCACTGCTCACCTCCCACCAGCCCAGAGGGAAAATACTCATCGACTCTCCAAACCATCTAAACAGCTACCTTAGATCTCGGCACTTTATAATCTAAGCACAAACATTAAGAGACTGCGCAATACAAACATGTATTTAAGAGAGCAAGAATGAAGATAGCAGGTTTTTATATATATATATAAAAAAACACACACACAATCTCAAAAGCAAGGTTCTAAGCTACAAATTGTTGCTAGAAAAGGCTTCACTCTCGATGAAGATGGCTTAGCCTTGCCTAGAAGTATAAACAACATGGTTTATGAATCCTGTGGTTTTCCAATAAAAGAGGGGTTTACGGCAAGCAGACTCCCTAACCACCTACAGTGAAATGAGAGGTGCAGGATTTTTGAGCAGCTAGACTAAAATCTTTGGGATGAGAGTCCGGAGACTGAATCAACACCGGTATCAGTGGGTCAAGGGTCAAAAAATCTCACTGTCGTTTTAATACATCACAGCCCCAATCTGGCTGGACTAGACTAATCCAGTTTGGACATGAGGACCTGGCAGAGGTCTACATGTTGAAATGATTACAGACGTTTTGACAAACTTAAACAGGCAACGCTGAGCAAGGAAATGCAATAAACATCCACTAGTCTCTCAGAGAGCAAAGATTTTTAGGTACTTTGCTTTCTGGTAACAGAGATGAATGCATTTAAAGCTTTAGAACAAATGGCTGATTTAAAGTCGTCACTAAATCCTGATTGTCTGTCTTTGAAGACAGACAATCCTTTACAAAGCTGTCCAATATTATCTCCTCTGTCAGATTACACACTGACAGCTATTGTGGAAAATACAGGGTCAATGCAGAGATGAAAAGTACAAATGCTCTTGTATTGCTCAAAGATAGCACGTTATTATGTGTAAAATAGCTGGATCTTCTGGATCTAGCACTTCTTTACATAGCTAATGCTAAGTAAGCACTGGCTAATTCTCATGAAATGCTGTATGTCGTCTTGAAATCACAAGACATGTTTTTCCTCAGTTTATTAAGGAAATCAAATACTGAAGAGGGTCTGATTTTCATCAGAAATTACAAGCATAAACAACCTCTTCTTATCAACTGGCAAATTGTGAAAGTGTGTATAAATGTCAAAAAATTTCCAGTCATGTGTGAAGCAGGCTCAGACTTGCACTGCATCACCCAATGCTATTGCCAGTACTGAACCTCGCGCTAGCTCTAGAAGCTGACTCTGCTAACACAGACATGAGATGCCAGCTAAACAGTAGCATGCTAGCGCAGTTTATCAAGTCAGAAGGATCTGAAGTGGACTGGGACACTTGTGAAGGTTCATGGTGGGCCAAAGGTACCATGTTGAGAGGCCAGTGGACAGAACAAAAGGCCTTGGCCAAGCAAAATGGCAGCCGGGCACGGGGATGAAGCATCGGCTGCATCTTTTTTTTTCCCCCTCCCTGTGTGTGTGACTACACCTACTTCACACTGATGAGCCCCTGAAAATGACCAGCTGGAGACCAGCCAGGTGCTACATTAACACACAGTCTGGTTTACACTCAACCCCCCCCCCAGTCATCCATTTTTCCTAGATGGCACAGTGAAAATTCCCTTTTCGCCTGCCACTGTGCCTTTCATATTATAATTGATGTTTTTGAAACAAATAGAGATTAGGAGAGTGTTGGTGGTGGGCAGGGGCATGATTTATTTATTTATTTATTTATTTATGTATTGTAGATGAAAAATGTACAAAGCGATTTGATGCAGGCCATTCGTGTAGTTGGCTGTGAACCTGCCCTGGGTGTAGTGTAAATGAAGAGGGGAGGCAGATTGTGTGTGCCAACCTTCACCTCTTGTTTTGTTCACAAAGTCGCCAGTCATTTCCGAACAGGAATGCACAGCTGGCAAAACTCAATTACTTGAGCGGAGATATGACTTACGGTGTTGACCCCTAATGTTTACACAAAATATTTCACCTGGGCTTTCCCTGAACATCATTTACCCCTCATTACCAATGCACTACCTACAGTCTTTTTTTTCTTAGCCGTCAAACAGAACAAAGGGATCACCAGGACAAGCACTCCTGAGGGCTGAGCATGTCATGTGGGAGATCATCACTCAAGTGGATTGTATGCTTCTATTTTTTTTTTCTGTCGCAATTGAAATACAAAATTCACACGACCGCTAATCTTCACGCAGTCAAAGAGGATAGCAAGAAAAAGAGTGAGCAAGAGAGAGAAGGAAACTAGTTCACGCTCCATCAGGATAATTATTGGGGACACTTGCTGTGACGATCACCTCTGGAGATAATCATAATTGCGGCTGCCATTTCCACCACCGCACCAGAGAAAAATCTATAGCTGCTCGAACACTATTGATGTGGAAGGGGGGGTCAAGGAAAAAAAAACGACGTGGTGAAACAGTTCTGAAGTGTGCGCGCGCGCACACACACACACACACACAAACAAACAAACACACACAGTGAATGTGTGAATGATCAGCAAATATTACTCTTCTTGCCTTAGCCACTAAACCATGGCAGGCCAAGACTCCTGCATTATTTAAGAAAGGGGTGGGGAGGGGAGGGGGGGGTGATGCATAATTCAGACCGAACAGCAGATTTGATGCATAAATAAAAGTCAATACACTTAAACACATTAAATGTTTACAATCCCAAATAGGATTGGGGCAGTGCAAGCAGGTCTGCTCTGTAGCCTGCCTGCTCCTTTGAACGTCTCAGACCTGTCACTCCCGCAGCGGGTGTTGCTTTCATCTCCGTTGACTTGCACTAAATGCATAAAACCCCTGACTGACAGGGCTGGTGGCAGGGGGGCCAAGAGGAAGGCCTGAAGGCTTTTGTTTGCCCAGACCAGACGCTTCACACAGGACCCCGAGCTGTCCCACGCAGACGGAGCACTGAGCAATATTAAAAGAACATGTGTAGCAACAAGCTGTGACACTGGAGGCAAGCCGTTGTCATGACACAAAAACACAAACTACGCTTCCAAGTTTTGATCTTTCGTCGTAAAAGTGGTGGGGACGACCGGTAGAGACAACATTACAAACAGATTCAGATCCAGCTTCTATCCCAGAGCAATAACCACACATAACAAATCCAGAACATAAGTCAGTGTACGAGTTGATAATGATGGTGTTTGTATAGGTGTGAGTGGGTTTGAATTTGTCCCTTGCATGCTATTTTTTATACTTCTGCTTCATTAAATTGATTGTTGCACTGAATGGGGTGGGGCATGTTCAAATTTTGTTGTGCTGGTTACAATGAAAAGATAGATATTCTATTCTATTCTTTTACGGACGTTGTGCTGCCCTCGAGCTGATGGATTTGTTCCTAGACTGCTTTTTTGTTTGTTTTCTCTGCAACCTTATCTGCGTCACACAAGGCCTCTGTGTTTGGGTTCACCCCAGATTCTTTCACTGTTTAATTACAGCCACTCATGGCTACCCAAATATGGAGGCTGCATCAACACACATCATAATTTGTGAACGGGGGAGGAACAGGGCTCGGAGGAGTGCATCTGATGGCTTTAACCACACACACACACACACACACACACACGGTTCTGTAGCCGGGTCCATGGGGAGTCCAGCCCAACTTTATGCTTTATGACCATGGGCTGAATTAACAGGTCCAGATGTCCCCACCCCTCTCCACACAGGAAAGAGACCTCTCTGCAGGGCTCAGCTGCTTCAGGGCGTATTAAAAATATCATTTTCAATTATCCCAATTTCCTAAATGCCACTTAACACTCACAAGAGTGAGAACAATCACCAAGCCTCAATATTTTTTTTCCTTTGATATGAGAATTCTTATTGCCCTTTTCTCAAGCACAGAGCACTGCGGACAACATAAATAAACACAGGCTGTCAGCACCCTGACCACAGATATGCTAAAATGTCCTATTTTTGGCAATATCTGACAGAGTTGTCTACTGTCTGCATGCACTACACATAGCCAAGTAAAGTGCAACATAGCTGCCTGTTGATGGACTGCTGAGAGACTAGGCTACCCCCTCTGACTGGGTTTTCAAGTAGGAAAGGGTCAATTAGAAATGTGGAAGGATCTTTGCGTGACCTTTAATTACTATTCGAAAAAGCCACAATTGGTGATGACCACTGAAAACCCAAAGTCAAGCTTTTACAGTTACCCTGAGGCAAATACTATTTAAAAAATAGTATTTAAAAAAGTGTATGTAATATACACATAACATATATTATATATATATAATATATAAAAAAGTGTGCCTGTCACCTGCCCTTGACTGGTAGCGATAGTAACAACACTACAAATTGCACCATAAAGCGCTACTTTGTTAGCCTGTGAACTGAGTCATGTTATTTCAGCAGTGAATAAGCCATTCCACTTAGCCTTTAGCCTCTTTGACTTTCCTCTGATTTTTCTGCTTCAATGTACAGTTGGAAATGGAGGAGCCACTCAAAACAATCAAAGCCTCCAAAAAAAAAAATATATATATATATATATTACACAGACCTTCTGCTGGTAGCGCAATGAGTCACCCAGAGTTCACCAGTGACTCATGCGTCCAGTCTACTGGTCCCAGCAGAGCAGGGGCTGATCCTAGTGTAGCACCCAAGTGGTGAGTGGGCGCTATGGTTACAGTATCCGTGGCAGGTAGCTAGGCTCGAGATGTTCACCTCTGTAAACAGAGAGAGCTCGGGAGAAGAATGCAGCCTTAATCTCCCCTGATAACAATGTCTATGTAGAACACACCTCTGAATACGACAGCCATCAGAGAGACCAGACCGGCTGAGGAGTGACTCAACAGATGGGTCATGGAATAAAAGGCTGCTTTAGAAACGACGACACACTTTAGCATGTAGGCTAGCAAATCCAGAAGAGCACACAGCCACCGACCTCTTTTCGCTCTGTTGGAAAAGCGCATTACATGCTTGACAGAGGCTTCTTTCACAAAAGCACTTAACTTCTGTCTCATATTTCACGCCATGGGAATGAAGCTAAAAGATACATCAACTATGAGTAAATGCCTCAAGTATTCTAGCGGTTCCATTTAAAAAAAAAAAAAAAAAAAGATGAATCAAAGCTGACCACAATGTACAAAATGCAGGGAAAATAGTTTATAGAAAGCCTTGGAAGTGACATTAATTGCCTTTATCCCTGATCCAATTCATTAGAGCCCCATCACCCACATGCCATCCTCCCACCACTCAAAGCTGAGCAGCTAAACTGCATCAGTCTACAGCTACAGCTTATAGCTAGCCTGTCCTGTATCACACACACACACAACCACTGACCACCAGATCTAGAAAATGGAGGGAGAACAACGTGCTGAGTGAGAGAGAGTGTGGTGTGTGTGTGTGTGTAGGGGGTTCGGCCCAGTGTAATCCTAGAGAATTCCATTGCACAAGCAGATTAAATAACACCTCCGACACCCCTGTCAAAACGTTCCGTCTGCCTCCAGCCTAGCAACTGATCCATTACAGCACACTTTATGAAGAATCCTCATTCAGCCATCGTGCACACGCGCACACACACACACACACACACACAGACTGAGTGCACGCTCCCTTTGATCCGACCATCACCCTTCTTTTGATTCCTCTGAGGTGAGGCTCTGAAGAGCAGGGCTGTGTACTGAATGCTCTTGTGTGTGTGTGTGTGTGTGTGTGTGTGTGTGTGTGTGTACACTTAAGGAGGGGTGGGGGAAAGGGTGGGAGAAAACACATTACCTTTGTCTACAGTGGCAGTCACAAAACAGCAAGATGTGATGCATGTGTGATTTCTTGTGTGGGGGAGTGCAAAGGTAGTGCGTTAACCTTTCCAGTAATATCTACATGGAAGGCGAAAGCTGTTAAATCCAATGTGCGGCCAAGCTTGGGGAACCGTTCCTAGGCGGTCATTTTCACTGCCGAGCTAGCTGACAATCAAACGCTCGTAAAAGACAGAGGGGAGGGGGTGGATTTGCTTGGTATGACATGCACTTGTTTAATCGTGCACACACACACACACACACGCGCGCACGCGCAGAAAGAGAAGAACAGACATGCCCAGTTGTCTCATGAGGAGGTCATTGGAACAGAGCTGTTAATACTATTACTGCATCGTTAGCCAGCCGTGGGGGGGCAACAGAGACCCTGGCTAAGGTCTGTCAGTGGGCTTTGTGCAAGACCAATGAGCAACGTGTTAGGTCAGCATTTCCCAGCCAGAACACATTTCTGGTGAACACATAAACTGTTATTTCAGCTATATGATCAAAGTTGCTCATCCAAATCACCATCCTATGCAGAAAGCAGTGAAACACAACATGGGTCTTGGATAGCCAAAGCGTCCATTTAAAAGCAGAAATATAAAAGAGGGAAATCAAAAAACGGGAACCAATAAGAGTAACCCAGTCATTTTTCAATTTTATTAACAAAAATAAAACAACTCAGAGAAAAAAGGACACAAGAACACCATCAACATTTAGCCAATATTTAGTCTAGGTTTTGTTTTGCCTTTTGCAACAGGATACACCACTGTGGTTTGTGGTTGGGCTAGTCTGTGCAGGTTGGGTGGGGGGGTGTTACCATCAACACCTCTGCTTTTAATCACCAAACAGGGAGAGCGACACACTAAAACCAATGCTCACAGGGCCACCAATCCATGCAGAAAGCAGTGAAGCACAACAAAAGTAACCCAGTCATTTTTAATTCCACTAATACAAGGAAAGAAAAAAAGAAAAACTCGGAGGGAAAAAAAAGAACACCATCAACATTTAGCCAATATTAAGCCTAGGTTTTGTTTTGCCTTTTGCAACAGGATACACCACTGTTTTGTGGCTGAGCTAGTCTCTGGTTGGGGGGGGGGGGGGGTGTTACCATCAACACCTCTGCTTTTATTCACCAAACAGGGAAAGCAAAGCACTAAAACCAATGTTCACAGGGTTGTCTTCGGATGATAATTCAACAGCTCTTCTCCTGGCAGAGGAGAGGGAAGAAAAATCAAGACTTTCACCTCTTCAATCAGACCCACTCAGCAGGAGACAAAGTGGAAGCAGCTACAACGTGTGAAGCTAGGATTCTCAGGACCGGCCTCAAAAAGCCTCAACATCAGCAACACAGAGAATGACTAGTCATGAGACTCCAAAGCTTTAACCATTCAGCATCTTCACTTAAAGGAAAATCTAGCCATCTGAACCGGAAAGCAAACATATCTATCAACACCATCTCCTCGCTCACGTGCAACACGGCTAATCCTTATCCATTTCACATCGAGCTGTTGTCAACCGTTAGCCTAGCCCTCAGCAATGCAACTTCCTGCTTGTAAAACCTCAGCATTAAGGCAAGGAGAGCAGCGTGCCAAGGGGCCTGTTGGCATCATTAGCAAGATCATCAAACAATAGCTTGCTCCGAGCAGATGTTTGTGTGTGCGTGGGTGTGAGCGCTTCAAAACCTAAGATTATCATCTCCTGAGAAAAACCACAACATAGCTTTGCATATAGCTTTTTGTTTATAGGTAAAGAGAGGGTGTTGTCCTCCTCTACACAAACATGTACACCGACACATTTACATAGTATTAAATATGTATGACCAACTCAAGGAACGGGGGAGAAAGAGAGGCGGAGAGAGGGGGTTGTTCAAGGGTTGAGGATCTGTTTGGATGTGAGGGTCTGGCGTCAGTTCTCCTCACCATTATCTCCAGCCATTGTTGCTGTGAATTAGCCAACCAGTGTCCTCCCACTCCAGCGCATTAATCACATCTGAATCATTAAGCTAGAGGTCACTTCCCAGTTAACAGGAGATGATGAGGGGAGCGTGAGGAATAGGGAGATATATGCAAAAAAAAAAAGGGGGGGTGAGGGTGAGAGGGGTGGAAAAAAAAAAAAAAAAAAGAGGACAGTCTTTCAGATTAACCCTGCAACCGCAGGACAATTAACATTTCAACAGTTTTTAAAACAGGGTTGGGGAAGGGAGGGAGGGGTGCATCTAAAAAAAGAAAACAGCGAAAACATTTGGAGCACGTACTTGGGAAGGGTTGGGAGGCTATGAGTGCATTCTGGGTGAAGACTGCTGCAGTTCATGTTCCCTCCGCCATTATCCCCAAATGGCATCAAGTTATTTATTTTCAGTGGAATATTCTCTTTCACCCTAAGGAACTGAGCTAGCTGTCTGGAGTCACATGACATTTAAGTATGACCAATAAAACTGTGATTATGTTAGTGGGTTTGGGGAGCACTGAGCCATGCTTCCCCATTTTGTGTGTAGGCCATGAGGACATGATCAGATAAGACTAACATGAAACAAATACCTTTATTTAAGCAAGTCTTGTCAAGCCTATAGCCACCACTACCTCCACCCCCATTGCCTCAACACACATACACACTCAATAAACACACCGTCATACTGTTCAACTTTCCAACAAATCTCTGTCTGAGACTGAGAGATTGACTAATCACACACAGACCCGCTCGCACCCAGGCCCATGGACCGACCTCATGCTCTCAGCAAACAACAAAAGGAAGCAACGCTGATTCTGATTGTCTCCTTGGCAAGTTACAACTGGTCAAGCAGGTCCTCCCCAAAGGCCCCATCATCCCTTCCCAAAGTGTTTTCAGTAAACAAGTGGTTACATCCTATCACTCCAAACCACAAGTGAATAGATATGGGTAGGTAGGGGGATTCCCAAAATGCATGGGGTGTCATTTGTTTTGGTTGATAAGGCAGCTTTCAACTACACAGGCTAGTTTAGCTATGCCTAAGGCATTTAAGCTATTAAACTGTTAGCAGAGAAAGAAATACAACTACATGTGTTTTCTATGTAGCCAACGTTGGCTCAAACTTTGAAAGTGTCATTAGTTTGAAGCCCAAGTAACATCTATTATTTAAGTGGATGTTAGTTTCACACACAGAAAAAAAATGGCCCAGGGGGTGTGTTCATACAAAGAGGTGAAGAAGTTCAAAGCAAAGGTCTCTGGGTTACTCGTGGGCTTTCCCTCAGCCTGCCAAGAGGGTCCAGAAAGGAGAAAAGGGAGGAAAAAAAGTCAAGAATTGCAACAACAATGTAACCCACTTTATGCTTGCCTCATGTCATAAAAGCGCCCTACAGCAGCATACGCCTTTCCCTTAAACAATTTACTCTTGAGAACACACTTATAGTAAAATTCAGAGGCTAGGCAAACTCGTGGTTTTAACTTCTAAGCCTGTAGCAAAAGCAAACATTCCACATTCCATCCGTATCCCCCCACACCTTCCAAACCACTCATACCCCCTCCCCCCGAGAAACTTTTTTTTTTTTTTTAATTCAGTGTAGCCAGGCACTCACCCGCCAGTCTGATGATCTAAGTTCCAATCGACTGCTGCAAACAACTTCAAACGGAATCCTCGGCAGCTACTACCAAATGACCCGGCCGAACTTGTTGGCCTGGGTCAGATCCAAGAACCAAGGCTAAACAGTATCGCGCCGACACTTTATCCTTAAAGAGCCGCTGCCTGTGCAGAGGGAAGCGGGCACTTGCTTCAACAAAAGACGACCTCGCTTTTGTTAATTTATTCACGTTCCGATCGCCAAGGGACTCCTTCAAAAAGCACACGGCGGACTCCGTTCCCTTACGCCGTGTTATAGCTCCCGATGTGAAACGCATAAAGGACTGTGGTCTTGATACGGTGCAGCACTTCGAGGGGTAGGAAATCACTGAGTTCACCGCTTACAGACTCGGCTTCCTTTTTCACACACACACACACACACTCTCTCTCACACACACACACTCACACGCGCGCGCTCTCCCTGCCTCTACCCCCTCTCCCTCTTTCATATGCGCACACACACACCGCGTTCTGCCTATCTCCCTGTCTCTCCGTGAGTCCACCCCCCCTCTTCAGCTGTTCAACAGACGCATCCACATGGCTGACCTAGTCTTTCTTTATCCAGACACTAGTGAAGGAGAATTACCCCCCACCCCCCATTACTAAAATACGAACAAAACAAAAACATGGACTGGATTCAAATTATTGTCGGGACAAAGAAACTAGAATGGGGAACGTGATTGATGGTAACCCGTTGAGGATATGGTCTGTTCGAAACTGCATCAGTAAGCAAGATGTTGAGACCGTATCCCGAGCGAGACCAACATAGCCTACAAGATCTGCTGTAAAGAATATTAAAACGCAGAGTTCACTTATACCCGAGTAAATTAGAGAAGAAAAAACAACAGACTATTGTCAGTAAATTTATCAAACTAATTAATATTGTCGGTTAATCACTTCATTTCCAACATACGCCTCTGCTTTTCATTGACAAATTAAAAAAATAAAGCACGATCTGAGCTTTATTGGGCCGGGCATTTAGGAAAGAATCGGTGGAGCCGGCAAGACAACACTGGGGTTTGGATTAAACATGAAGCATGCGTTGTTGCACTTTGCTCTTGCTTGTGATGCTCATTTGCATTTTCAGATAATGAATTAATTACTCACTCACTCTAAACCCATTCACTGGCAGCAGTGTGTTCTTCTAAGGCACCGTGGGTCTTTCCAAATGCCGCGCGTGACAGTGAAACGTACATTATTTTCCAAATTGATTGGGGCAGGAGGATCATTTGGTGTTATGCGCGTGATTATATAGTGGTATTGAAAAAATGACGCATGGTCATTACACGTCGTTTTTCAATCTGGTTGTCTGGCCAATGGAATTAAGAAGGGGGTGGTGACTGTCACACTCGTCTCCTCTGAGGTGTGTGTGTAAATTGTCCCCATCGGTAAAAGTGTGTGTGTGTGTGTGTACGGATGTTAAGAATCAAATCACAACCTGTTTGTCTCGTATTTAAATATTTCAGCAGGCTGTGAGCACATTAATTCGCATTTCTCTGCTCCTAAATCCAATTAACCGCAACAAGCGCACATAATCCAAACAAGGCTATCTTAACTCACCAACCGACACAAACAGTGTATTTGAAGAGGCAGGGTAGATCAATAGGAATTCAGTTTGGTGTAGAGCGGGCCTTTTATTGTTCTGCAAACCATGTTGCCTGTCAGTCCCCCCGCCCATTCGTATCTCTCTCTCTTTTCTTCATGAGGAGGAGGTGTCCCTAGCGATCCCACAGCCGGCCAACGCTTTTGCAACCCCAGGGAGGCTTTTCACTGAGCTAGACCTGCTGCTTCCAACCACCGTCAGCACAACCCTCCATGTTATAAACACACACACACACACACACACACACACACACACACACACACACACACACAATCTCCGTCGTCAAATAGCTTCAGACTTTAGGTGTATTTATTGAGATATACCTACTTGCAGCTCCACAGCTGCCCTCAACTCGACATGTAATAATAAAGCCTCACACTCACACACATGCACACACACACACACACACATGCGGCAACTCTTAAGTCTGATTCACTTGGTTACGTGAGACTCTCCCACAGCGAAAGAGATATTTGGAGAATGTCATTTTCATAGGGGTACCAATCATAGACGCTCAAACAGGCTGCCAAGAGGCCAGGGGCAAGAGGAATGGCAGCGCTTCTGGCTCAATTACATGCGACAACACCACTACTGTTGTGTGGTGCTCTTCCAAGGCAGGTGAGAAAATAATTGCCCTGAGTGTGTGTGTGTGCATAATTCCCATGAACAAGTCCAAACAAAGATTCTTCAAATGAATGGGCACAGTGAAGCTGTTGTGTCTTTCACCATTGCAATGCCACCAATGTAAACATTTATACAACATTTATACACAAATGCTCTAACATAAAAAATGAACAAAACTTAGCCTTGCTCACTGCTAATCAAGTCACCACACGTGCATAGGAATTTTATGAACATAAAAAAAATGAAGGCCTAGGCTACACAGCCGGCATTTGGTAAGATGGCAGCCACTTGGGGGTTTGTGTGCAGGATTGAGTGTGAGAGCAAAGCGTTAGGAAGCCCAAACACTTTGCGTTTCCTGCCGTCACATGGCTGTGCCACAGTCTTTTCTCTCTCTCACTTTCTCTCTCTCTACCACCTCCCTCCCTCTCTGTCCCTCTCCCCTCCTCCCTCTGGCAGATGAGATCCCATTATCAGCTGGACGAGAACTCCACCTCCAGGATTTCACAGCTGCTCTGTTTATCGCATGGCCCTGTCAAGTTGGGCACCATTAACCGATAATGAAAGGAGACAACCAATGCAGTTACAAGCAAAGCACTCCGCATTCTACAGGCCTAAGCATGTATCTGGGAAGCTGACTATGTCTATTCAATTCTGCTCAGCATTCAACAGCACTGCCACAGAGCCTCTCTGAGTTTCTTTCTCCCTCTCACACCCCCCCCCCTCCCACCCCTTCAAAAAACCACCTCAGCTCAGCGTCACCCTGCTCTACTCAATCCACTTTATTGCCTTGTTGCTGTTCTCTTTGGGAATTTTATGGGGAAGAAAGAGGCAGTGGCTGAAACAAAATGGCTCTTTATGAAAGAAAGAGAGAGTGGAGCAGTCTGTCCAAAAAGGTATGTATGATGAGAAGCATCTACTAACTACATTATAAATAAACAAACAGAGAAACGCTAAATAAACACACACAAAAAAATGGACATGGTAGCTTTCTCCCAGCCCCCCCTTAAGTGACAACACCTATTATAGTCCAGATGACGGTGCCTAGATCGATATGCACACTGCCAAGTGGGCTATATGACTGCATGTCCATAAATCCATTACTGTCGGCTGTGTTTCTGCCCATTCACCCTCATTAAAAAATAAATACTTTTTCAAAACTTGGAGGGGAGGGGAGACGTGGTGGTGGTGGTGGGGGGGGGGTGGGGGGTGGGGGGTGCAGGAGGCAAAAGATTGTAGGGGGGAGATGGAGGTGGTTGCAACAGACGTGCCGTGTTTGCTTTTGCCTGATTACCCCTCAGAGAAGAAGAGCAATCTGGGAGTGCAGACACACACACACACACACACACACACACACACACACACACACACACACACACACACACACAGGGGGAAAAGAGAAGGGGGGCAAAAATGCCCTTGCAATACAAATAAGTCAGCTTGTAGCTGAAACACCAGAGAGAGAGAGGGTGACACGGATGAGTGCGCGAAAAGCCTCAGAGCGCCTTGGCAACCCCTCCTCTGTCCTGGCCCCTTAAGTACTCATATCTAGTAACTTCATTTAATAGCGCTCACCAGGGACGGGCACCGCGGCCCCGCCAGAGTGGTGGCTGTGAAGAGACAAAACAGGCTGCTAAATGAGAGGGAAGAGAGAGAGAATCAGTCAGCTCTTCTCTCCCCTGCACCATCGCCAGCCTCCTGTCTACCCCCACCCCCCAAAAACTCCACTCCACTCTACTCCAGCATAATAGTTAGGGCTGTGATCAGTCATCCATAGAGAGAGAGTGAGGATCAAAATTCACCCAAAGTATTTAATAGGCGAATGCCCCGAGACAACAAATCCATTTCTGCTGAGAGAGGTGGAGGGGGGAAGATGTGTTTTTCTTTCTTTCTCTTTTTTTTAAGGTAGGGGTGTGTGTGTGTGTGTGTGTGTGTGTGTGTGTGTGCGTATGATGACAATAGGAGTCCGCGCTGCCAAAACAAAAACATATAGAAGAGAAGGGAAGAGAGAACGAGAATCTCTGGAGAATAACTAAGCAGTGCTCATTCCCTTCCTCTTTCTTTTTCTTTCTCTCTCTCGCCCCCCTTGCTCTCACTCTTCTTTCTCTCTCTCTTTCACCAGAGGACCTCCTCACACCCTTCTGCCTACAGCCAAGAACAAACACTCATGTTTCTCTTCAGCCGTCTCAAACTACCTCCACTCGCATTTACATCTATTACACACACACACACACACACACACACACACACACACACACACACACACACACACACAGAGGGCTGCTCCTACTGACAGGCTCGCTCTTAAAGCTGACAAGAAAAAACTTGACTTCAATTCACCCACTGCCATTTTGACTTTGGACGCTCCAGTGCTGTAGTGTTTTACAAGTTTTCTGGGGACCAGGGGAGGGGACGACTGGGAGGAGGGTTTTGGGGAGGGAAAAAAAAAAAAACGTGAGCAAGGAAGTCGTCCTCCAATGACTCAATAGAGAGCGATGGCTGCCGTCCACAGAGGGAGAAAACTACATAAGCAGAAGCACTTTTTGCTATACTGTACAACACCACCTGTCCAAACATAAAATCTTCATTGCTTACCAGCGCTTGTATACACAAAGACACATCTGCCACACACACACACACACACACAGGGAGACACAGCTATCCAAGGCATTATTAAGTTCAATTTCACTTCAAGTGTTTATGTCACACACTAGTAAAGAGTGCCTCTTGAACACTCTTTTCAAACGTTGCCTCGTTCCCGGAGACAATCTGCCTCAAGAGTCAAACAAAACCAGAAACACACCAAGTCTCGCCTACTTAAAAACCCCTAATTAGAGAGATTACTACCCTGCCGTCCTGTCATTTGACATCATAAACGCAGTTGAAAGAGACCTCTTTGATGCAATCCCGGGGCACGTCACTTTCTTTGAGCGATGGCTCGAAGTGTGCGAGTGTGCAGAGTCATCCTGTTTTTCCTTCACCACCTTCGGCACATTTGGCACGCCAGCAAAAACCTCTGCCCTCCCTCTCTCTCTCTTTCACTCCGTTTCTTTCTCTCTACCTCCATCACTCCACCCCCACCTCCTTCTCTGACACGACATTCGCCACTTTATTTATTGTGTTGCCAAGCCATACAAAACTCGTGAAAATTAATCTAGCGCGCCACAGCTTGCTAAAGTCATTGCGCGCCCCGCACAAGGAAAGCAGTGTAAGCACACAAGTCTGCCAGATGCAGAGCTGTCACCTGGTAAACAAATTAGATCACTCTTGTTGAAGGTGGTGGTGGTGGGCACAGGAAGAGAATATATTTCTTCAGGTTTAATTACATAGTCGAGGACTTGTTCAGGGAGTGGGTGTAAACAGCTCCTCACACACACACAGATGACATACACAGTCCCCACTCCACCCCTACATACATATAACTATTATACAGTCCTAAATGTCAGTAATGTCTGCTAATACACATGACTACTGCCTGAATGCATGCTCTGCTACTGCTCCAAAGCTTGCAAGCTAGCAGTGTAAGCACTCACAGTTAAGGCCTTGAATTTTCTCTTTGTTTGGACACCATAAGCCCATAAATGGCCCCTCAAGATCGTCCCATCGACTTGACCCCCCCCCCCCCCCCCCCCACACACACACACACAGTCACTTTTCCTCAGGTGCCCCTTGGCCCTTCACTGGAGCGCATATTCAACTGGGCTGGTTGTGGCCGGCCCAATCCTTGGCTACAGAGAGCAGCCCATTCATCTCTCCTCAAAAACACTAGATGAACTCAGCTGCCTGGAAAAACTCAACAACACCCGGAATGGGGGCTGTTCATTAGCCAGCAATCAACGACCACTTTGCCCAGCTAGCCTAATGGTTTTCGTTTAAAAATAAAACAAACAAAAAAAAAACTTTCCCTTTTTTAAAGAAGAATAATTACAAGTAAATCAAAAAGCAGTGAGTATAAGAAAAAGACATGCGTAAACACTGTGGCAATTGTATGTGAAGATTAAATATATTTGAACTTCAGTGCTCATTGAGAAGAGCTAATGAAGTAGAAACGGCACCTCCACAGAGATCATCATTACAATGACAGAGCTGCACTGCTAGTGTAAAGACAGTCTTGCATTCTGGACAGCCAGTGGCTCATGGGGGAAACAGGAACAAGACAAGAGGGAGAAAAGCAGGGAGAGAGAGAAAGAGGGAGAGAGAAAGAGGAGAGAAGGGGGAAAAAAACTGAATGGAGCCTGTAACTTAAAGCTCGCCTGTCTAACCCAATCAGGTCAAAGCCTCTCTTTGTGAAGAGAAGAGGCATGCAAGCCTAAGCAGGGCTCAGAGGTAGGACTTAGCCCCTCCATACACACTGCCACCCCATGGACACTCTGTGGAACTGCACTAGCATTACATCAGTGGAGACAGATAAAAGAGGATTCTTGTGTTCTGACGTGACATGTTGGTTAACAAGTTAACACAAAGCTTTTTGAACAATTTCCCTGATTAATGTAGCATCTAGCAAAGATGCTCAGTTGTGATGTGTTCCCGTCAGTTGTGATGTGTTCCCGTCAGTTGTGATGTGTTCCAGTCAGTTGTCTGTGAACCATTTATACTGGAAATTATGAGCCGTTTTTTCCCTGGTTTTCACACATTGAAAATGAAAGACAAAGGCAAGGATCAGAGCGAGCGGGCGCGCACACACACACACACACACACACACACACACACACACACACACACAAAGTGACACTGTGGGAAGTGTTGACATTATTTTGGGATGCGGTAAGAGGGAAAGTCTGGAAAATAGCGGTTCACTAAGATCTACGTTTTGGGAAAAAAACTAAACAAAGTAAATACAAAATAGTGATCATTCCATCTTCTGAACACATTCTAAAATATTTTAAACATTTCAGTAAATGAAATATCACTGAACAGGATGCCGGAGATAACATAACCACAAGGGCATTTCTTTGTTAAATAACAGATGATTTGTCTGGACCACACAAATCTCTTATCTCCAGTAACATGATGCAGAAACAGTGCTGGGGGCCTCTGGGGGTAGCAGACATTTTTCTTTCACCTTACACTCCCACCACACACACACACACACACACACACACCCCTCCTCTACTTAAAACAGTGGGAGGAAAAGATTTACTGCAGAGACGCTTAAATCTCCCAGCCTGCTATTATAGAGTCTCCCCTACACAGGATGAGGAAGAGAGAGATATCGAGATGAGGAGGCTGTGTGTGTGTGTGTGTGTGTGTGTGTGTGTGTGTGTGTGTGTGTGTGTGTGTATGTGTGTGTGTGTGTAGTGGAGACACGGCCATTGATTGTCAGTATGCTGGGGAGTGGTGACGGCGATGGCGTCAAGAGCAAGAGTGAAAACAAAGATGAAAGTAGGTCCATTTCAGATGTGGCTGCTCCTGGAACAGGCTCTGCAGGAGCACAGGGGGGTCATTGTTCTCCAGGACTGCAGGTACATTCCGGAACACGCAAAGCAAAACAAATGCTTTAACACGGCCAGTGTTAACACGGCGCAAACAGAAGAGAGAGAGAGAGAGAGATAAAAAGATACAAAGAGATTCAGATAAAAAGATACAGAGAGAGACAGAGAGAGAGAGAGAGAGAGAGATAGAGAGACAGATAGAGAGATTCATGAGCCACCCATTCCCACAAGCTCTCTGAATCATCCTGAAGGGCGGACATGCCTCAAGCTAACATTCTCCACATTGCAGTGAACACACACACACTGTGTGTGTCTGCATCTGCCCATGCAATGTGTTTGTTTTCTGTGAGCATCCTGGGTGTAAGAGTTCTCAGCAGGCAGGCGTTATGACAGAGTTGTTTCAGACTCCATTCCGGCTTGTCACAATGCATTTTTCAAGCCTATCTGCTCTCCATTTGATCAAATTACGGGCGTGATGGAAGCCATCCCACTTCAGAATGGGTATGCGATTGTGTCTGGGGTGTGTGTGCACTAGAGGTGAAAGGATGGTTGTAGGAGGTGAAAAAGGGGATTTAAAGGAGAATGTGTGTGTGTGTGTGTGTGTGTGTGTGTGTGTGTGTGTGTGTGTGTGTGTGTGTGGTGGGGGGGCACTCAATCGAACGTGGTATTTTTAAGATGGAGGAAGATAGAAGGGAGGGTAGACAAGACTGAAAGAGATTGCTATTCTAGAGAGAGGCGAAGACAGAAAACGAGGGAGACAGACAGAGAGAAAGAACGAGAGAGGGAGGGAGAGAGAGAGAGAGAGAAAGAGAGCAAGAGAGACAGCAGCTAGGTCTTTGCCTCCTGCATACATCAGCAGTGAGAGACAGAGAGAGAGAGATGCTGCTCGTGCAGAAAGCCAATTACCAAACTCATTAAGTAACCTGCTCCGCCGCTCACAGAGAGAGAGAGAAGCAGAGACGCCATATCATTACCGGATTTATTACTGCCGTCCTCATCCTTCCATTCCACAAGCCAGACTGCTCTGTGTGTGTGTGTGTGTGTGTGTGTTTTCTCCTAATAATGGGCAAAAGGAGAGGTCACATCAACATCATCATATTCCTCTTCCGCCAGCCGCAGGTGTGGGATGAGTGTAGCAAGAAACATGGGTGCTGTTAAACAAATCACAGCCAATATGGATGGGGACTAATGGAGCATCTTTGTGTGTGTGTGTGCGCGCGCACACACACGTCCGTCTCTGTGCATGTGTGCGTGTAAATGCATTCATACATTGTGTGTGTGAGTGTTTTGAGCGGGGGGGGAGCAGGGGGGGTTTAAGAAAGCAGGATGAGTGAGTAAATGTGAAATGCATTGGGAGTGGGTGTTAATATCAGTTCAAGCATTAGACACGGCAGCCATATTAGCTTGGCAAGGAGCATACTAACAAGGCAGCCTAGCTGAACATGCTATGCTATACTATAGCCTAGCTCAAGCAAAATCAGGTATCAAGGAAAATCAAGGAAAATACAGGGGGGGGTGGGAGGGGTGTTTGTAAAGATGGGATTTGAGGGGGGGGTTATAATATGAAGTGTGGGAGGCGAGAGGAAGCAGGCTACAGTAAGCCACTGGAAAGCAGGAAGTGTCTTTGATTGCCTCTGGTGACTAACCTTGACTGCATTCACCCCTTTCGAAACGCCTCCACTGGTCTCCTGTGTCTTAACAAGCAGTGAAACAACACCACTCTGGGGAGGAGAGAACAGACAGGACGAGACAAGAAAGAAAGAAAAAAAGAGAAGTAAGAAAGAAAGTAAGAAAGAAAGAAAGAAAGAAAAAAAAAAACATGAATACATGAATAAATGGAGCAAATGAGGCAGTGACACCATGGCTTGGCAGGTTTATGCATATTTAAAACAAACTAAGGAAATTAATGGCTGACACGGTGGCACGAGCAAGCCAATGTTTTTCAGCCATTTTACAAAGCAATTAGTCTGCCTTGACAAACAGAAGGGGGGGGGGGGCTTGAGAACAAAATGGGTGGAAAACAAATGAAAATGTTCACTTGAAAAATAAAAATGACACGTTGAAGAGAGGCAAACGCAAGTGGGAGGAAAATTAATTGTAACGTTTAGCCTGCGAGGGAGTAAAAAATGCCATCCCTGTGATTTTCAGATGCCTGCCCATTTGATGTGCACCCCAAACACACACACACACACACACACACGTCCATGTCGTTCTCTCTGCCGCCCACAAACACCACTCTCTCTCTCGGCTCTGTGCAGAGTAACCGCCGGACTTACAGCACCTGTTCAATAACACTGACATTTCACATACAGTATCCGAAGCTCCACAGCACTTTATAGCCCTTTTCAGAATGAAAACAGAAAACAGCTGCAAAGCCTGATTTATGGGACCTGACTCTCTCTCACACACTCACACACACAAAGCTAATCCCCTCAACACTTCACAAAGGATATGACCCTCATGTGTCCACCGTCTGTGTGTACGTGTACATGTACGTGTATGTATGCGCACAAAATGCAGACGTGCTGTCCATGCGGACCTGTAATGCGAGTGCAATTGGCAAGTGCAGTTAGCTCAAATGCCTCGGCTTTGACAGTGGTGTTGACAGTGGCCTCATCTCATTGCACCGTGATGCACGATCAAATTTACATGCAGCCTGGCTGGGTGCGTGTGTGTGTGTGAGCATTTCTTTTTATATTTGGGTACCAATTTTTCGCCTTATTTTTAAAAGGCATGAAACACTAATGTGTGATCAGGCCTAAAGGCACGTACACAAACACACACACACACACACACACACGCCACATAGGTTCCATTAGCCCCATGTGTTTGACTGCATTAAAGCATTTAGACCCCTGCAATTACTAGCGATAAAGGTTATTAACTCTGAGGATTAGATGACTGTATTAAAACATTGATGCCCTCCCTTCCATACCACCAAGCCTCTAAATGCCCCCCTTCCCCATCTAAAGCACCCCCCTCCACCATCCACACACACGGACAGACACTGCCTCCAGCCTACGACTACCCTGGGCCCAGTACAGAGTCTGGAGGAAAAAGAACATGGCCGCCAGATTGACAGTGGCTCCCAATCAGCTCTGCTTCCCCTTCTACCGGCTCCAGATCAATACTCAGCCTACTGAACAAGCCTGGCGATCGACCAAGTCAGCATACTAATCGAGCCCAACCTGCGTAGCGCAAAGTCAGCATACGGAGCACCATGCCTACTAAACAGCCTAATCAGGCAACGAAGCAGGCCTACTAAAGTAGGCCACTAATCAGGCTGCTAAACAAGAGCACTGAGCAGGCAGCACTGAACCAAACAAGGCCAAACAGCCTTTTCAGGCTGAACTCTGAACTGTGCTGTCACTGGCCAGTGGGGGGTGAAGGGGCTAAGAGTGACGGCTGTTTTGTCTGCAGCAAAGCCGTGGTCTGTGTGTGTATGTATATATATATATATCTATATCTATATATATGTATATGTATATATATATATATATATATATATATATATATATATATATATATATATATATATATATATAGATATATACATACATACATATACATACACACACACACACACACACATATATACACACACACATACACATATGTGTGTGTGTGTATGTATGTATGTATGTGTATATATGTGCGTGTGTGTGTATGTATGTATATCTATGTATGTCAGCAACTATGGACAAGCACTCAAAGCAATACAAGATTGTTTTTTCTCCACAGGGGCAGAAAAAGCTAGCATGTCTGTTGAGCTGACTTGAGTGACTGACTGACTGCTTGTCTGCCTGCTGGACTTGAACAGATCCCCGTCTCCGTCTCTCTCCTGCTCTGTCCTTCTTTCTTTCAATATTCATCAGTGGCCTCAATCTTATTATGCAACGCTCCTATTCTGCCCCAGTGACCCTCCTTGACACGGCAAAGCCCCCCGAATCTCGTGCTGAAATCACAATCCCCTCTGACTGCTCGTGTCCCTCTGTGGCTCGGCCCACATCAAAAGACCAGTGACAGCCCTCATGACTAAGCCTCCTCCCCTGCTAGGGCTTTTCGCCTTCCTTTCTCTCTCTCTCTCACTCTTTTTTTTCACCCTTTCCCTTCTTGTAATTCATCAGAGGCGGGAGAAAAGAAGATCGTGTGTGCTCGGCGTTGTGAGAGGAGAAAAAAAAAAAAGAGGGAAGGAGAGGGGGAGAGAAAGAGAAGTCTCGCATCAGATGGCGAGGCACACACACACAGATCTCACAAATCGATCCTAATGCAGTCCTTCAAAAGCCATTTCCAAGCCATTCCGTCTAGATGGGACTGCACAAGCAAGGAAGATAACAAATGTTGCTTTTCTGAAGGGTCTGGGATTAGTTGGTAGGTCAGGGGAAAAAAGAGAGGAATAAAAAAGGAAAAAAAACAGAAAGCGCCAGGCTGAGAGTTTGGGCTGGTAAAGCAAAAAGATGTGATTTGGAACATGGCTTCCCCACCACCTCAGTGCAAAGGCTGCTCGCTCGCTCACTCGCTCTCCCTCTCTCTCTCTCTCTCTGACTGGAGAAAGAGGGGACACAATCAGTGGTGGTTAGCAGTCATTGCCCCCCCACCCCCCCTCGACCCCTCTGGAGAGTGCTTGGGAGCATTAGATATTTATAGTTTTCCTGAAGAGGAGGGGAAAGAAAAAAACTCTGTGTACACAACAGCATTGGCTCTTCACATTCCAGGCATGGATAAAGGGGGCTGGTCTGTGACGAAGAAATGAGGTGTGTGTTCGGAGTGTGTGTGTGTGTGTGTGTGTGAGGTTCACTCAGGAGAGAGGGCTTTTGGTCATCGCTGACCGGAGTGAATATTAATAGAAAAACAGATTACCTGCTGATTAGCGGCCATTATCAGGCAGCTCTATTAACCTTTGAGAAATGGACTGGCTGCTCACTGCTTAGCCAGGCATGCTCCAGCACCACCACCCCCCAACCCAACCTAGCCCAACCCCAACCTTTCTGTCCACTTCCCTCTCCCTGTAAATCTCACTCACCCCCTTTCTCTCTCCCTCTCCCTCTCTCTAGAACAGAGGAGGGGGAAAGGAGGCTGCAGTAAAAGGACTGCTGCCGCTGCTGTTAAGTAAGCACATTGAGCCATCAGCTCTGGACATCCATCACCATGGCGACACTTGGGGGGGGGATGGGGAAGGGAGGGGGCTAGGCAGTGCTCCTCTCCCCACCCAATATCCAGGGGCTAAATGTTCATTAGGAAACATGTGCATTTAGTTGCCTTTACACTTTAGACACACACACACACAGTCTGACTGTCTGTCTATGTGTGTATGTGTGTCCACACACATGGTTTACCCACAGGGTAGTGATGGTGGGTTGAGTGCAGTGTGTTGCTGCAGTTTGGGAGGGGGAGGGGGAAATAACTACACATTTGCCATTTTTAGGTCACTGTGCTTGAGGCCTTGGTTATGCTGCTACACTGTAAGGTCAAAGACAAGGCGAGTCTCATTTTTGTATCTATGCATGCAAATGGCCACGGTTCATTTTCATCAATTGCTTGACAGCTCTTAATCAATAAACGTATTCTTGAATTGATCGTCAGCAAACAGAACTCCAAATTAACAGATGAAAAATGTAATCTGAAATAATAATAAATAAATGACAATAATTGTGCTGAACCGAATGAGTTTCCAGAGTTGCCAATGCCTTCCTCGATTTGATGCTAAATTAACACGCCGCTGGTTTAGCAGTTATTTAATCAGACTGTATTTTCATTAGCAGCATCTAAAGGCTTAGGATGTATTCAACGATACATTGTTTAATTGTGATTACGGCTTTGTTGCTGTTGGATAGGCCTCTGGAGGATGAATCATGAAGATGGGCCATTGTCTTGGCAAATAAACAGCATTGCTCTCCTGAGTTGGCTGCTCCCATAGCTGGCAAAGCAGCCAACGGACTGATGGAAGTGGGGGGAGTGACACAGGTCCTACGTGTTAGCTAGAGGGGCTAATTTCACTGGAAGCATTCAGGCTCCCCTGGAGGAGACTGGATAAAAGTGCTTCGGTAGCCTAGGGGAGCTGCATGGCTCTGCATCGTCAACAAGAACAACTTTCCAGGGTTGGCAGAGTTAGAAAAAACACATATTATTTGTCTGAAGACACCCCACTTTGCCGCCACCCCAACCAACCTTACCCGGGCTTGCAAAGACATTAGCTTTGCAAGCTATTGATTGGCAAATTCTTTTCAGGCACTCCTAAGGACCAGCTATTGATTCACACTATTCAATTTTCTGCTCAACAATTAAAGCCAGGCACAAAAAAAGAGAAGACTGCTAACACAATAGGCTACTGCTTCTTCTGTTTGACCAGTTCAACTGCCTCTAGGTTTCCATATCTTTAGCCAAGAAACTGTGTGTGTTTGTGTGTTGGGGGGGGGGGGGGGGGTAGCGTGTGAAGACACTCATGCTCATTCCCCAGTGCCCACTCCATGGTGACTTGCATTTTCCTCCCCCGACGCACAACAAATAAATGCAAATCATCACATCCTCTTTCCCTCTCTCCCCCTCTCTACCCCAGCTGCACTAATAAAACATAACAAACAGGCTGAGCCTCGCCTGCTTGACATTTAACGCTCCTCCTCAGCAGCAGCAGGCAGGGGCGGTTGGTGTGTGTGTGTGTGTGTATTTGAGAGAGAGAGTGTATTGGGGTGTTGGTGAAAGGGGGGTGGGGGGTTGGGTGGGAGAAATGAACCCGTTTATACGTCTCGACACCGTGCCCTGGCATGAGGAAATAAGAACATGGCTCTCACTTACTGCCTGGCCGTACTCCCCAACCTATACATCAGACCGGCCCGGGAACGAGCACCACAGGCGGCAAGGTCAACCTCATTTCCTCCTGCAGCAGCCGCTGCCGCATCACACACACACACACACACACACACACTCTTTCTCCTCAACACTGCATGCACAGACGCACGCATGCACACCATTAACTACCCACATGCATACTTTTATGCACTTACAAGGAACCATATAATTCAGACTAACAGACTCAAACATGTAGCCCTTACACAGAAAAAAATAGACTGAACTGACCTCTTATTCGTACTGGAAAAAGAAATCACAGTGCAAATTTGTGGAACATGATTAAAATAACCATGTTTTATTTATTTGCTGAAGGGTTGCTGAATATGTGCACTAGGAGGCAAGAAATGTTTGGAGGAAAAAAAAATAATGTGGTATGCTTTGGGGGGTTTAAAGAAAAAAACTAATTTGAAAACAAAATGGTGCTTTGTTTATATGTAAGCTAGACCCCAGTGCGAGGGGAATATGATGTCCTATTAAAGTTTAATTCCCCTGCATTTTCTCAGGATTAATGAGCACAAGTCAAGCAATGTAATATGCATGCCATGCCAGAGGAGCAGACACAAACGTACTCGCACTCTCCGGATCCTCGGCAGCCAGACATGATGGACTGTCCTTTAGCGACACACAACTGGATGAGATACACACAATCGGGTACAGCACTCAAGATGGATGGAGGCTGCGACAGTGCGTATACTGAACCCCATCAAAAAAAAAAAAAAAGTTTTTCTTCATGTATGAGAAAATAGGTGCGTGTGTGAGTGTGTATCTGGGGGGAAAAGCAGGCTTTGGGACTGCCATATATCCAATCCGGCATCTGAAAATTCCACACAACAGGGTATTAATGATGCCTGATTAAAGCTCAGAGGACACAGATCCTCACAGCTTGAGGTGTGAAGTAAGTGCCACTCAAAGCAATAGGCAGCCCAAAAGGTGACATTATTTAATATGGCACAAAATGAGGCCAGCGCTGATTTGAAGGGGGAAATAATGCTCACAGGCTAGGCTATTAATACCGGGAATGAAGCTGTGGTGTTGATTGCTTGGCTGTGAGGTAAGGCCTTACATTTTACATTATTTTTTTCCTCTCATACCACTACCCCGCCCACCCCCCCACCACCCTCAGTGAGCACTGAGCATGCATACGTGTGTGTGTGTGTGTGTGTGTGTGTGTGTGTATTAACGCTTGTGTAGGCACTCAAGTCATCACAGCACTTCACGCTAGGTTAACATTGTAAGAGCCTTGGGGAAATAACATTTAGGCTACAGCAAACTTATTTAACATCACAACCTCATTTACTCTGCACTAGTAAAGGTGCAGAAGAAGCAGAGGAAAAAAAAGATGGTGGTGGGGGTAGAGATAAGGGAAAAAAACGTGGAGGCGTCTTCTCAGATTTCTTCACACGATAAGGGAAAGCTAACAAAACTAACACAAAGCAGCTCACACAGCATTCAGGCCCATTGTTTCTAAGGGAGATGTAGCCTAGCCTGTTCTCCAACAGGGGAAAAAACACAACATCCTTCAACATAGAGAAGGTTCTGGAAATCTACTCAGGCTTTTAAGAGGGCAAGTGAGCAAAGCCCTTTGGTGGTTACAACTGAGTGGATTCCTGATCAAATGTAGCCTGAGTGTAATAATGATGCAATGAGACCCATAGAGTTTAGTGAAGAGTGAGAGTGTGTGTGTGTGTGTGTGTGTGTGTGTGTGGGTATATAAGAGAGAAAAGGTTTGTGTTGAGGCAGCAACAGCTCGGCTGTGACTAACAGGATAAATTGCCCTAGCATGTAAACCTGCCTTGCTTGTAGCCCCTGTGCTAAAACGAAAGCTCAGACTATTTCTCTCTCGCTTTCTCTCTCTCTCCCACACCTTAATGCTGCCTCCTGTGCCATGCTGGGGGTCCAGCTGTGGGGGTCAGAACCCAAAAGGAATGTTTCCCTAGGACCAGTCATTTTTTCCCTTCCTCTCATTTTTGCCACACTTAGCTACATCTCTTGTTCCTGCTCATCCTCATTGTGCTGCTAATGCTGTAGTCTGCCGGCAGCCCTTACACACACACACACACACACACACACACACACCTTTAAACTGAAACTGAGTAGCAGATGGAGCATGCCAGGTCTGTCTAATTACAAAAAAATGGAATGAAAAAAAAAAAACATAACATGAAACTTCAATTAAAATGCCCGCGTGTGCGCCACACAGCGACCCGCCACCTCGGCGGAATGCTTTGATTAGCGGCGCGGCACGCTAGCCAGCCCGTGCAACAGAAACCTGCCTCAGCTAAGCCAGGGGAGGGGAATAACAGAAGAGGGGATTATGAATGGAAAGACTTAGAAGCAGCAGCAGGAGGAGGAGGAGGAGGAGAACATTCCACTATGTGACCTCAGGGCCCAATCTCTCCTCTGTCGAGGTGAGAGAGGAGAAACATTTGCATCAAACATTTGCAGACATTGAGGGGGGTGAAAAGAGGGGGATGAAGCAAGGGTGAGAGAAAGGTAGAAAGGAGAGAGAATGAGAGACACTGACAGGGACATGACCCACTTCAGATAACTGAATTTAAAAAATAATAATAATATTAAAAAAGCACTGGCTAACATCACACATTTCCTAAGCTTTCTCTATGGTTTCCAAAGGAAAGACAACTCACCAACCACACACACACACACACGCCTACGCCATGGAGCCCATAAGATATAAGAAGCCAAGCAAAGGCGGCTTTGCGCTCCAAAGCCTGTGTGGAACTAATCACAGTGAGTATCACCGCCACTTTTACCACTGGCCTCAGCCAAATTAAACTAATTAACCTAAATCTCATTATGATCAGCTTATTGCTGCTCCTTAAGGGGACAATGCTTCGCTACAGACACACACACACACACACACACACACACACACACACACACAGAAGAATAATAATAGCAACGACATAGCTGGCCATATTTGCCCCCTCCCGGTAGGCAGGGTGTTTGGCGCGCTCGCTCTTAATCCCCCTGTGTTGGCTCCTCGACACCTCAGCGCACCTGCAGCTGACACCTCTCTGTGTTGGGCGCCGCTCTCGAGGGGACCGACCTGGTCTGACTGCCTCAGGCCAAGTCCTGCTTGGCCCACTTAATTAAAAACAGCCAGAGTGAGAGGGAGGGAGGCTGGAGGTTAAAATAAAACAACTGACACTGCTGCTGTTGTTGCTGCTGCTGCTGACGCTGCCATCCACCTCGACACTCAACTCACTGCGGGCAGCTTGCGACATTTCATTCCGTGGCCTCTGCACTCAGAACACCTTGAAACACCTCATTTGTCTGCTGTTGTGTTGCAGATCATTTACAACCAACGTTTGCGAATCTTGTAATTATGACAGATGTACAAACGAAACAGGGTGGGGGAGGGGAGGGGGGTTAAGGGAGGGAGAAGAAAAGGCTAATATTTTCCACATGCAGCTGGTGCTTGGATCAATATTGACTCAACGGCTGTGAATTTCTGTGTCTCTCTCTCTAGCCTTTGTGTGCTCAGAGGTGATAATGCTGAGGCAGACTGATGGACAACACCGTCAAACACACACAATGGCAGCTGCTCCAGATCGGCCAATTAGACCACTGCCCTGACCATCCACCCTGCCTCCACCGCCGCCCACCAGGCTGCTCGCCCTTCCACCAGGCCCTGCTGCTCAACAATAGGCATCAAAACCTTTAGCACATTTTCTCGCTCATCTCCCACTCCCCACCAATCTTCTTCTCCCCCCCCCCCCCCCGCACCTTCTCGCTCTCCCAATCCACCTCTTCCTCAAGCTCTTTCCAGCCCACCTAACCTCACCCCCCCCCCCAACCCAACCCCAACCACGTCCTCATCTTCCTTGTCCCCTTGAAATATTTAGCGCATCTATTCCAGGGCTGAGAGCAGAGGTGTCGACAGTGACTCTTCCTGTGCCAGGTACGTGGGGGTGGGGTGGGGTGGGGTGAAGAGATGGCAGGGCGGCTGGGGCCAAGCTGTAGTACCCTCCTGTCTGCTTTCATTTCATAACCCCAACCCCCCACCCCTTACATTCTCGCCTTTAGCAACTATCTCTCAGAGCAGGGTGGGGTTAGGCTTCTCTCTCTCTCTCTCTCTCTCTGAGAAGTTGCTGGGCTGATAGGCTGCTGTGCTAAGCAGGTGTCAGGGGAGTTTCCCCTCAATTAAGCAAAGGTAAAGTAATGCCCATAACCCCAACCCTCCACACACATCCGTCATCCAGAACCACCTTGACTGCTGCAGCAGCCCCAGCTGTCACATCTCTTGGCTGGCTCTAGCAAGGCCCTTGCAGAGAGGACAGAAAAAGTGTTACCTCCCCCCCACCCTTCTCCTAAACACACACACCTCTCTACCAGTTCAGTCACTTACACACACACTCTCTCTCTCTGCCCCCCCCCTTCTCCTAAACACACACACACAGACACCTCTCTACCAGTTCAGTCACTTACACACACACACACACACCCTCCCCTATCCATATAAACTGCAGGTGCAAAAATTACACTGCTACCAACTGCTGAGGGATTCAGAAAGAGAGCAGCGCTCCAGTCATTTTTCTCCATTAGCTGTTGAGAGCTCAGCCGCCCATGTTAGCAGGGCTGCTCAAACATCCACCGCTAAATTACAGGTTGGTCTATATGATGCGGTGGCAACGGGGGCATCCAGCTCAAGCAGGAGACTTATTTGCTTTTGCAAAAAGGCGTTAAGTGCTTAACCTTCCTACCGCCTTCCTGCCTGACCTAGTAAAGACATTCAGCGGCTCCTGATTCAGACTGAATTAATTTAGATCAGCGGCTAGCCAGCGAGTCATCGAACCGTTCACTTACTCACTCACTCACTCACTCACAGAACACACTTTAGCCACATGCTAAGTGCTTTCTGGCAGAAGCTGAGCAAAAGAATTACTGAGTAGCGAAATAACATCTTTAACACCACCACGGCAGTATATATATATATATATATTTTTTTTTAAACACACACACTGCACAAAACACAGCACAAAAACCTCGAATCTCAGCAAAAGATGTGGGAGTAGAGACAGGAGGCTACGGAGGGTGCATCAATCACCCCCCCCCCCCCCCACACACACACACCCCACCCTCCGCCAATCTCTACCTCCCTTCCACCTTGCTGAATCACGAGTCCTGTCTGCTCTGTGCTCGATGTGCAAGCCTTGATCCCAGTCAGGCCGCCATCAAGCTTTAATAGAGCCGCATGAGCATCAGAGAGATCCCCACCCACCCCAAAGAAAAGCAACACACAACCTCCTCCCACACCAAACACACTCAATTACCCTCACACCACCCACACACACACACACACACACACACACACCATGGATGATGGATGTCTGGGTTGGTATGCAATATGGCACCTTTTCATGCAAGATGCCCACCCCCGTCCCTTTCCTCCATCCCAGTGCAGCAGAATCCCCTCCTTGTGAAGAGGCTGTCAGCAAACACAGGCGCTGAGCACAAGATCCTGCCACTGCATTTTATTTCCTCAGCAATGACAGCGTGGCTGGTGACACAATCACACAAACAGGGCAGCAAGCAAGCGGGAGCTTTACGGAGGACTTCCACAGTGACAGACTACACAAGAAAAGGAACACACTCAACCCGACACACACACACACACACAGACACACACACACACACACAGTGTGAGTGGGAAGGCAGCAACCTCTCCTTGAGGAATTAGCCACCATCATGCTCCTCACGCAAGGTTTAGGAATGAGTATCATTGCACTTTAGTATCTCATCTGAGAACAACAAATAACAGCACAAGCCGCACACTCACAAAACAAGATGGCTTGGGATGGGAGACACAGGGTGTGTGTGTGTGTGTGTGTGTGTGTGTCTCTTTCTCAAGAGAGGGGGAAGCAGGCTGGGGAGTATAGACGAGTAGCTTTTTGTTCTTCCCCTCTCACAGCTGTCACTGACAGAGGCGTTACAGTCCCCAGAAGCGCTCACTTCCCCCCGCCTGCCTACACACACACACACACACACACACACACACACACACACACACAGAGGAGGGGAACAGACAAGTTATGCCCCCTCATCACCTTGTCACATCGACTGCCACACACACTGCGTGCCACCACACCCTGCCATGCCAATCATCGGTGGGTGGACGAGAGGACTCGAGCTCAGTTTTCATTGCCATAGCCTCTGTCCCCACGCCAGGGAGTAGAGGGAGGGGAAGGGAGGGAAAAAAAAAAACAAAAATAAATCAGAAAACCTCCACCCAATCCAACCGGAGGACTAAGGTCAGCTCACTGCTCAGGCCTTGCTAATCCACTTGACTGCCATAAGCTTCTATGGAAATCCTGTTTTTAACGACTGCATGTGTGTGATTGTGTGTGTGAGTGTTTGTGTGTGTGTATGGATTGTCTCTTGTTGAGCATCATTAAGCACTGTCTGCTGGATGCCATCTGTGAGACTGGTTAAAGAAAACCATAAGGCCAACAACAGAAACAGAAACACACACGCGCACACACGCACGCACAGCCTCTGACACTTCAACAACTTCAGCACTCTGTATGACTGGGGAGTTCTGCTAAAAAAAAAAAGATCATTAAAACACATCCAACTTATCAACAGATCACTGGAGGGGGACCTGACCAAGACGAGAAGTCTTGAAAAATCTTAATTCCTTGTGCGGTGATGAATGAAATGGGCACCTGAGCCAACTTTGATAGCCCTCGGCCACTACGAATCATCAGGGCTGAGGAGCAATTAAAAGTCCTTCCCGAAAAACCAGAGGTTGATTTAAAAAAAAAAAAAAAAGAAAAAAAAGGAAAATGAAAAATAATAATTCACCCTTTTTCTTTCAAAGGAGCCACTCTCAATCACCGCCAGTTCCACCTAATTCCACTCCATCTGAATTAGTCCAAGCCAACGTTAAGAAAACAATAACACAAAAAAAGGACTATGCAATCCTCACTCGCAGAGCCCGCTGTGAAACAGCCTCTTTTTAATCACTTGGCTAAAGAAGTTGTTATGGCAGAGAGCCAAGCTGCAATTTAAAACATTAAGCGTATGTCTACACCCCAGATTAAGTTATATGATCCTATTTGGAGACAAAACAATGCAGACCGCTGCAAAGTGTGTGTGTGTGTGTGTGTGTGTGTGTGTGTGTGTGTGTACGAGAGAGAAAGAGACCAGGAATCAGAGAGAGGGAGAGAGGAAGAGGGAGAGGGAGAGATACACTCTTGCATTAATAAGTGATAAACAAAATGGCTTCTCTAATCCCCTTGTGGAGATGCAAGCCTTTTCCCCCTCATCACAGCCAGTGTGATATTTACACAGAGGCTGGAGTGCACTCCTGAGAGGGAGGGAGGGAGGGAGGGAGGGAGGGAGGGAAGGGTGTGTAAGTGAATGAGTGATAGATGAAGCAGTCATGGGGCAGAAATGACACAGGAGAAGCAAAGCGAAAGAGAAAGAGAGGATGGAGAATGAAACACACACAGACAGACAGACAGACAGACGGAGAGAGGGAAGGGAGGGAGAGAAGGGGGTGGTTGCTGGGCTGTGATGTGCTGTGTTTGCTGAGCCCTTAGCAGTCTGATCCCTTACACAGCAGTCAATGTGATTATTTGTATCAAACAGTGCCCATAACCACACAGGAAGGGAGCTGAGCAGGGAGGCAATGAAACTGCAGCTCTTACTCAGACATTCACCCATAGAGCACCCCCACCCCCAACACACACACACACTCCCAAAGGGAAAGGCAGTGATGTCCGCTCCACACCCCCCTTCCTCCCCCCGCTCCTAACCATCATCTTCCCTTTATTCAACACTTAGCCTTGCCTGAAAAACACCACTCACTCACTGTGACAGATGTAGACACGACCATTGACCTAAATCACTGCTTTCCAGCACATTAACCCTGGCCCTCTCTTTCCCTTTCTCTCTCTCTCTCTCTTTTTCTCTCCCTCACACACACACACACACACACAATACCACCTAAACCGGGTAAGGGAGGGTGGGCTGGACCAGAGACAAACAGCTTTCAAAATGGAGATTAATGCCTCATTGCCGAAAAATAATAACCCGAAGCCCACCTCAATATCCGCAGAACCTCAGTGTGTGTGTGTGTGTGTGTGTGTGTGTGGCATCGTGAATGGAGCTTTTGCAAGTAATCAGCGGGCAGACACTAGCTAGCTAGCTAGCTTACTAGAGCTAAATGAATTATGGCTTTCAACCAAAGCGAATCCCAGTTAGCAGGAAAGGAAAGGCTTAATGCTGATAATGATGAGACCTTCATTCTAATGGGTCTCCACTGGTGCTCTCAGTTCAAATGGGGAGGGAAGGAAGACAGAGAGAGAGGGTGTAATTGAGAGAGAGAGAGAGAGAGAGCGCAAATGTGTGAGGTGTGTGTGAGCAAGTGAGACGGAGTGGGTGCAGAGAGAGAGAGAGAAAGAGAGAGAGCAAATGTGTGTGTGAGTGAGTGTGAAAGAGAGAGAGGGAGAGAGAATAAAGAAAGAGGTGGGGAGGGTTCTGGTGGATGGATCAATATTATTTTAATTTTTGAAAGCTCTGTTTATGAAATGCAATAATCCCTCATTAAAAATGCAAGTGGCAGCACTGTGCAAGGCTGGCGTTAATGATTCATGGTTTGATATCTCTCCTGTATAATGGCCACCTCCAGGGAGCCTGCTCTGCACTGCACTGCACTGCACACATTACCCTGCACTACAAGACATGAAAAACAGAGAGAGAGAGAGCGAAAGAGAGAGAGAGAGAAAGAGATTGAAACAGAGAAATAGACAGATAGACGAGAAAGGGAGGGAGGGAGAAAGAGAGAGAATTTGAACAAAACATAAGACAAGCAGGAAAGGTAAAAAGAGAGAAAATGAAAAAGGTGGTTGAAGACAGAACGATAGAGACAGAGAGAAAGGAGATAGAGAGAAAGAGAATCATAGGGATGAAAGCAAAAAGCAGGTCTGTACAAACACAGGGGACACAAAGGAGAACACTCCATTTCAGTCTGGGAGAACAAAACACATCTGAAGGTCTTAAATGAAAGAGAGAGACAGTGGAGGAAAACACACACACACACACACGGCAGCCTTCACCAGTAAGAAGTATTATACACAAAGACTATGCTCAACTAATGCCTGATGATTTACCAGCTCTTTTAC